>JAOXJP010165004.1:0-12799 GCA_025762735.1 Platanus orientalis
AAAAAAAAAAAAAAAAAAAAAAAAAAAAAAGAAAAGAAAAAAAAAAACACGAGGAGAAAATCTAATGATCACATGGTAATAAAAACGCAAATTTATGAATATTTTGGCACGCATTTAGTGGTGGTGTCTCATCATCTGCATATGAGACATGTCAAAAATGTTACACCTTATACAAACTACATGCCTTTTTGGGAGCCTCTTTACTAAAAAAAAAAAACGGAAAAAGAAGAAGGGATTAGGTGCATCATTATCGATTTCTTACTTTATAGTTAACTAATTCAGAGTTCTATGATTAAATTTTGTACCCCTAAGAATATCTCCTTGGGGGAATCCAATAATTGCTTGCACCATGTTATTTTATGAGCATGAGTGAATCATCCCCATTTCACATGAGAACTGAATCATCTCCAGGGAGATACAGGTGCCATGATGATTGACAATGGTTTTTTTTCCTAAGGTCATTTGGTAAATATATATACTAATTATATATTGGTTAATTACTATAACATTCTCCTTATTTATTTGTCAGGCATTATGTCATGTATTGATTGGTGCTTGTGTTGAATCTCTCCAATTAAATTAGAGATGATTCAAACCCTTCACATAGAGAAAAATCCTGCCATTTCCAATTACCACTCAACGTTGTACTTGATATAATTGGATAGAATTTGAATCATCCCAAACTTACTCTAAACCAATCATAATGACATAAGGCGCAAAGGATCTTTTCCTGCCAGCCTATGACCTGTTAGGGTCCTGTCTAATAGGCAGCAGGAGATGATTGGTGGGAAAAAGTGAATTGCATTTTTTAACAATTGTAACTCACTTTTTCCCTCCAATAGTGTCTTGCCACCGGGCTTGGATTATGTGCAAACGAATCTTGTGAGAACTGTACAAACTGCACCAGAGGGGTTGACACATTAGTATTGAAAAGTGATTTACACTTTTTGAGGGGCACTTATCACTTTTCGGTGCTGATGTATCCGCACCCTGATGCTGTTTTCACAGTTCTCATGAGATTCGTTCTCACCTAATTTTTTTCCCTGTCATCTGTTAGACAGGACCTTAGCAAGTCATAAGTGGCGGGAGAAGAGCCGGTCTATAAGTTAAGGGTTTCTCACTAATACACAAGGATTAAAGGAGGGTATTATAATAAATATGTTATAGATAAGTATAGTTACAAAAATTACATTTCTCTCGCATCATTTCTCGTGGTATGGTCTCTTTAATAATGCAGTATGGAGACTCTTTACATATGAGTCTCCTAGTATCCTGGACACCAAAAGTGCTTGGCAACCTTCTTCTGTTAGGTGTTGTGACATGTGGGGAACAAGAAAAGAAGAAAACCTCTTTACACTTGGTAACAGGCTTTTTTTTTTTTTTTCCTACCACGGGCGCAAGACGCTCATCACACGCTTTTTTGGAAGAAGAAATCCGTGTTGAGTCTAGTTACATAGCATGCTGAAATAATGTTCTCTCCAGCATGGGGTCCACACCCCCCCTGTGAGGGGGCGAACGGTACATCCTGGGCAGAACATTATTCCTCGTTAACATGAATGTATGATGCTGATTTTCATAGTCTAAGTGGGTCATGCTCAGGTCATAACATGACGCAAGCCATGCATTGGTGTGTTCACATGGTGATGTAGTCACTACCCTGCCTTTATTCCCTCACCTCCCAATCTAACTAATTATAATTTTGACTTTTAGGTGAAGTTGTTGATTAGAATGCCTTTCTATGTGCGCCATCGTAATGGACACATTTGTCAGACTCTTTCATTGGGTCCACCTACTTGGGCCTCCTGTGCTAAGCTATCTTCTGTCCCAAGTTTACAGGTTCCAAATGACCTCACGAAGAGGGAATCTGTTTAACTCAAGAATCATGTTCAGCTTTACCAATTTTATGTGTAAGAGCCCCAGCGCTTACCAAAGGCAGCCTTTGATAGATGGAGGTATCTGCTGTAGCGCATCCCTGGAACCGATTCGTGGAGTTGGGTGAGTAGCCACAGGGTGTAGAGCTGCCATACAAATGCCAACGACAAACATAGGATTCCCCAGATCCTGTAACCAATTATTTAAACAACAAAGTCAGGAATTCATGAAAGCCCATTGTCTATGTTAATAAAAATCTGACCCAGATGACAATTATTGAGTGGGTCGAACTTGTTGATCAGAAGAATTCACAGAGACTGTAAATAATAATGCATTGAAAGCTTACGAGTCTTATATATAGTGACATACCAACCGAGGACGGTGAATGCGACGGGAAGTATGAGGGCTTGGATTCCGATTCCCGAACTCAGGGTGTGGAAGGCGGAGTAGTAGGCGTTGCCGTTCCTGGACTCGGTGATGGGGAGCCAAGCTTCCTGGGGATGGAGCTTGGTGAAGTGGCCCGCATCTTCTAGGTAGCTTTGCATGCTCACGATCGCTTTCTTAACAGGGCTAGCTAAAGGGGTTATGAAGCGTGGAGTTCGAGGGGTTCTGGGGGTGGATGTGAGGAGAGGTGATCGCGTCAAGGAAGGGGAATGAAGTAGGGAGGGAGGAGCCGAGATGGGCGGCGTCGGTGCCCCTGATCTCAGTGTTTCTGAAAATGAACACATCTCCAACGCTTCACTCATCTCTCTAATTAAGCGCTCTCTGTGTATGTATCTGTGGATTTATACTATGGTGTGTGTTTGTGTGTGGGTGTCCTCTCTCCCAAGCAAAGTCTCTCTCTATATATAGTTGTTGTCCCTTGGTTATTAAGCAGTTAAAATAATTTGGGTCTTTTCCATTTTTTTTTTAAATTTTGGGGCGTTGTTTGGAAAGAGGGGTTTAAGCTTCTCTATCTCTCTCTTGGTAGGTTGTAGGTGTGGAGCTAGGTTAAATTATTAACTTGTGAGGCCCATGGGAGAAAAATCAGTACAATAAACCAATAAAGTTGTTGGAGGGTTGGACGTCCAACCCACGTTGGCTGCGTTCGGATTAAAGGAACCATGACGCACTCCCACTGACGTCATGTGTGAGTGTGACAGACCGGTTCACCAGTTCCCACATGCATGGGGGATTGGCTTTCCGCAGCAGAACTTGATTGACTGAGTTAGCAAAGATACACTCCCGCGGTGCAGCAGACCGGTTCACCACTCAACATTTGACACATCCAAATATTTGGGCCGTCTTAGTTGAAGAAAAGCATATCATCTGATTTTTATATTTTGTTAGCTAATTAGACGGTTGAAGATCGAATCCCACTTGCTAACAACTACCCATGTAACCCATCATCATCCCGCTTGCCTACAGATAAAAGTCTAGATTTGTGATCACGAATGCACTTTGAACCACATTAAGTGGGGAAGACAACCGGTCGGGTTCGGTATGTGTCACTAATCTGAAACCCCACAGCATTAAACCTGTAGTTGGGTCAGAGAATACGTTGAGGATCACCTGAATCCCACACGAATGCACTCTTAACCCCAATAAAGTGATGTTACTTTTTGATGTGTCTCTAGTTGGGTCAGAGGAATCGCACCAGTATTAATCAATGCGTGACATGAAACTTGATAAAGGGTGTCTATATAAATACACAAGGGGTGTAGAAGAGGAGAGTGTATTAGTAAGGATGCGTTTGTAGCCACATGTAATATAATTATTTCATTTGAGTTTCTTAATGTTTTTGTATCCACAATGAAATGGTTTGTAACGAACTCATTTAGATTTGTATCATTTGTCATTGATAAGACTTTACCAACTTAACAAACTGGCATCTTCAACATAAGTCATTCATTTTATAGAAAAACCTAAGATGACTTCATTTTTGAATTGTATAGACAAATCAGTATATGACATTTGAAAAAGTTCATTGTAAACCTTTACCTCATGGCTACAAATGCCTTGAGAAACTCAAATGAAATGATTACATTATAGGTGGCTGCCAAACAAGCTATAAATGAATGATTGATAAATATCTCTGTATTTACCAAAGTATCATTTATTCTCAATATTTTTTGTTACATCTCTCCAGCCCAGCAGATGATTCAAACTGCATTTATTTAATCATTGATTTTGGTGGTTCGAATCATCTCCATCAGATTAGCACAGCATAATGCCCGATAATAGGTGATTTGGTAAATACACAGGTGAATTGTGAATATCATGCCAAGTACCTTTTCAGCAATTGACAAGATGCTTGCCGAAGGGTATTTTGATAGATTTGGATGCACTTAATGTGTACTACATCACCATTATCAAGTCCATCCTTTGTTAGGTATTACTGTCATAATATATCTCCATTCAGACTAGAGATGATTCAAAACCTTAGCGAGACATGTCACTTATTGATTGATATTGGTGTGATATCTCTCCAATCAGACTGAAGATAATTCAAACACATGAATTTGGACAATTCCCCAAGTTTTTCTTGGGGAAGACTGCTCCGTAAATAACCGTTGACTGACTTCTAAGGATTGTATATAGAAGATGACAAAGAGAAAATCGTTTTACAGGATGTGATTTAAGACCCTCCATATTTGAATTTCCAACTTCAATCAAATTACTGTAACTCAAAGGTTGGAACTGTGGATTGGTTTTGAATTGTAGATGATTTCCTCTCATGCAAGGCATCCTCATAAATCAGACAAATAAGGAACGTAGATGTGGTCTACAAGGCCAGGATTATCACCGCCCTCCTCGTGACGAAATAAAAAGATGGTCAAAGTTGAAAAAGAGAAATATTAGAGAAAAGAAAAAAAGAAAGAAACTTTATTAAAATAAAGAAGAGAAGAATTAGGAAAGGGCTGCAGCACCAGCATTGGTTGGTTAATGCATGAACGAATAAAGCAGATCCACTGTTGGCCCATTTGATATTACCCATTTTATTGGCCCGATTCATGGGCAGAAAAATCGTTTAAAGAGTATTATAGTCAATATAATAAAGCATTAAGGCCGACTTAATGCCATAAGGCTGCACGAAAGGCAACAGAGAACCCGGATTCCGTGGGGTCCCTCTGACGGTCCAAGTGGAAAAATCCCTTGATTGTAGACGAGACTAATGAACTACAGGTAGAACGAAGCATTCCAGTTTTTTTTTTTGGGTCGTCTCCTCCCTTAAAAGGATTGTGTGGTGGGCCCAATTCTTTATCAAGGTGCATGGGTCTTTGATTGATTGATTGAAGGTTCATGCCCCCTGTCCATTATTTAGTAGTCCTAGGATGAAAAGAGGTCTCTTTAATGGCAAGTTCTTAAGGATTGCACTGCACCGTAAATGTGAAACTCGAATGGTTGTTGCACATGGATGATTTTGTTAGGTTAGATTGTTCATTTTGGGCCATTGGCGGGTCCAATTAGGGAATTGGTGGGCCCCTAGTATTATGTGGAATGCATGATGTAGCACACACGATAATCCGTTGTCTGGTTCGGTACTGCGTTTGATTAAAGTAATTCGGTTTTTCCGAGACATAGCATAAAAAAGGCATGGTCCTATGCCATTTTATATTATGTAAAGTAGCTAGCGGAGGCCATGGCCACTGAAAAAGATTCCTTCATGGTCGGTTTCTTTTTTTAAGATGGATATTGGTAGGACCAAATTAACTCGTCATGACTCGGGCGCATTGTGCTTTCGTCACAGAATGACGCAGGACGAAAATAATGATAAAGTCCCTTAATTAGCGTGCATGGCTAAAATAAAGGTAATAAAGTCCCTCAGCGTAAAAGAAGGTAAAAATAAAATAGTTTTATTGATCCAAAGCATTGTTATTGTTGTTGTTGGTTTTGGTTTTTGCATGTCCCAAAAAAAAAAAAAAAAAAAAAAAAAAAAAAAAAAAAAAAATCTTTCTTTTGGGTTTTCCTTATTTAAAAACTTGGTGCTTTGTAATGTGTTTTTTCTTGTAATTATATCTTGTATTATATTTCTATTTGGTTTTGTTCTATTGATTTGCACAAATGAATATAAAAAATGTGATTTTTCAACATGAACAACATATTATCTGATCTTATGATTACAGTTGCAGATTTGGATATGATTTCTTTTGAATTTATAAGAAGAATAGCCAATGAAATAAGCTCATGTGTGCATCAATAATAATAATAATAATAAAAAGAAAGAAAAGAAAAAAGAAACAAACCCATGTTATAGCCAAGCAGGATTTCCTTTTATCCACGACCAAGTGGCTATTGAGGGAGTCAGTCAAAGATGTTTCTTCTCCCTCTTCAATAGGTGGAGATCTCTCTTTCAACAAATAAAAAAAAGAAAAGAAAAGAAAAAAAGAAGCTGCATGCTATACTATCCTGAAGGAAAACAAACTACAAAAGTATGAGAGATATATTACTTAATTCTACGACGTGAAGCCGCCAGCTCAAGTGCATCTTGTTGGTTGTTAAAAAAATCTCTTATTTGTTCTTAAAGAGAGAGGTGCATTACTTAATTACACAACATGCAGCCGCCACCTCAGTTACCTCCAATTTATTATTGTAAAGTTCCATTTTATAATCTCCTTAAAGTTTAAACTTTATTAAAGCTTGGATAATTTTCTTTTCCTTTTCTGAGAGCACGAGGACTGCTAATGACAATTGCTTTTGCAATTGCTATTCGAGATTTTGAGGATGTTTTGAAGTCGTCTAAAGAAAATGGATTCACCAAGGAGCTTTCTAAATATGTACAGTTGCTTGAAACTCTCAGGGTTTGAATCCGTTAACTTGGTTCACCATCACATTATTATTATTATTCTATTGCGAAACCTATAAAACATAGTATTACAGGGGTGTTTATTTTTGTATGTTACTATTAAAGCGGAACAACAGTTCTGATAATATATCGCTATTTTTTTTTGTTAAATAAAGGGTGGATGTTGTGATTGCTGTAATATGGGAACTCATCATTCTTGATTTTCTGGTTTCTCAGTGGTTGCTCTACGTTTCAGGTACTGCATTTGTCTAAACATGCATCACAATGCTGTTTCTTGTGCACATGAAAATTACAAAGCAAGGAAGATTGGCTAGGAAAAAGAAGTAAAAAATGCTTCTACTGTTGTCAATGTAAAACTCTAGGAAAATTGAGCCTTCTAATATTGGCCCAAATTTATTGTGGTGCAAGTGTGAAAGCTCTTGTGCATTGTACAGCCCCATCTTTTTCGTGGCATATGTATCTATAGAAAAAACAAGTTGATTACATAATATCATTGATATTATTATTAGATTTTAATACAAACTTGGAACACAACACGGTCTCTTTATAGGGGACGTTGCTACTGCAATTGATCTTGGTAGATTCTTCTTTGTTAGGGGTTTATACTAAAATCCTATCAATTAGTCAAACAAGATGAAAGAAATAATAGTCAAAGTACAAGCAATCAAACCACAAGAACACATGATTGATTTACATAGAAAATCCCAAATTGGAGAAAAACCGCGAAACTATAGAGAAAACTTCATTATTTGGGGGAAATTATAAGAATTCTCTTTCAATCTTCTACAAACTACAATGTTTATCTCTTTCTTTAACCTTCCAATAACCCTAGACAACTTTAGAGATCTTATATTCATCAAACAAGTTGATCCACCTATGAAACAAGGGTTCTCAGGTAATTCACAAAAGTTAAAAATTTTCTCTTGTCATCGTCGGATTGATCCACTGACTAGTCGGATCAATCCGTTGGTTAGTCGGATTGATCCGACACTTATCTTATGCCGATCTGTCTATATGCATGTGCTTGATTTATCCGAAATTGTCAGGATCAATCTGCCAATTGACCGGATCAATCCAGTACTGCTAGAACTCGATTTCTAGATTCCTTCTGCCTCTGATTTGTGTCAAACTCCATTCTAATATTCCTAAATCAGAAGATAGTATAAAGATTCTCTACAATAGTTCTTGTGTGGAGGAATATTTATTTGTTTATGCAAGGCAAATCCATACCCTGAGAGTTGGCAATGAGTCCCATTCAGTCACACTTTGGTCAGTTTGAAGATGCCTTAGAAAAACGGAGAGCAAACCTACCAATGAGATGTTGGATAGGGCTGTAAATGGAATGAATATGAAGTGGATATATAGAGATATTCGTAATCATATTTGTTTATTCAATTGAAGATCAGATCAAATTTAGATATTTTGTGGATTTACGAAACCAATATAGACCTAGGAACTATGGAGATGAATAATGATTGGTGGAGTTTAATTAGAGAAGGGGAACTAGCTACATGGGAGGTTTTAGCTTTCTTTTATACAAAATGGAAATGAGCTAAAGTATTCATATGTTGTATTCTACGTAACTTGACACATAGTATTATAATATAAATATTAGTCATAGTGGGTTGAACCAGAGTTTAGATCTTGTCCGGTCTACTTATGACCTGTTAAGACATGTCCACAATTTAAGTGTAAGGTTTGGCATAAAAAGATGTGCACAACCTATGCATAACCACTTTTTTATGCCAAACCATGCACTTAAATTGTGCACAGGTCCTAACATGTCAAAAGTAGACAGGATAGGATCCTTTCCCATTGAACCATAATACAATGTAGTGAGCCCAATAAAAGATTTAGATAAAGATGCATTCGTATTCACTTTAGGTAGATTGAAAACAAATCAAATACATATATATAACTGGTAGTTAACAACCCTAATTGTTGGCACACAAATTTCTATAGAATTACTAAAATACTTTACAAAGTGATACCGTTGTGAACATTGCCTTGCGAAGAAGGCATTCTCATGAAGTAATGAATAATGCCTCGCGAGAGAGGCATTCTCGCAAGTGATGAACAACATCTCACGATGGTCACATGCTTTGTGAAAGCCATCCCTCACGAGAGATGAAAAATGTCTCGCGAGGACACCAGATTTATAGCTCGAATCTTAAGAGATATCCATTTGTGGACCCCATAGCTATAAAACGGCCTTGTTCATTAAATTTTTTATTAAATATGCAAAATCTCAAGATATACACAAAATTAGTTCGAAGAGAGTTTTACTCTAAACAAACTCTAAAAATCTCTCAAATTAAGGGATTAATATGAAGTTCAACTCAAGGTCTCATTGAAGGAAATGTTTGGCCAACAACAAGAAAATCCACCAAGAGCGACTCATTGACACCTGTCTCAGAAAAATCAAAGGTCAAGCTAAAATCAAGGCTTCACATATGCATGTGAAGGGCTATCCCAATGCCTATATAAGGTTGGCCCGTGCAAACAAAATGAATTCTTTGGCCCTCTCGAGAAATCTCAAGGATAAGCAAACTCTCAAGCTTACTCCGATGAAGGAAGAAAGGCCACACTCCATTCTCTTGAGCATAGGTCCTAACGGCAACTTTTACTCACCAAGCAAACCTTCCAAATCCAAAGCTAATAACCCTTTTGCTAGTATGTCAACTATACATCTTCGATATATAATGAGGAAAACTCAGTCCAACAGATGTAAGATCGATGCATAGACTAGGTAAAGTCAGGAAGTATGAAAAGGAAGAGAAGGATAGACTCTTGTATTTGTATCCTGCGTAAATTAATGCATAATTCAGATTTATGCAAACTTGTTTTTTTGTACAAGTCGAATAATAATCAGGAAATCAAAGGTTTGCCATTAATGGTTGTAATTAACAAGTTTCTCAGTAGAGTTTCCCAACATAAAACAAAAAACCAGCCCCTGAAAGGTTGGGAGTTTGAACGCCTTGAGTTTCTAGGTTCCCATAGAACTATGTGAAATTTGGTGTTACACTAATGTCGAACAACCTAGCCTCATGTGGAAATCTGTTGGCTCGGTCAGAGAATGTCCAACCAAAAACAAACCTGAATTTGAATTGGATTGTAATTAGCCAACCTAAACTTGAACAGAACAGGATTAGGGCTAGTTGAGATCCTACTTGTCCGATACATACACATTGGATGTCAGTTTGTAGATGTAGAGCCTTTTTAGTCAGTCTTGTGTTAGCTTTGTCCATCGCCATATTTAGTAGGAAACTGGTGTATTTCTATACATACTTTGTTGAGATTAGGTAAACCAGTGGTTTTAGTTATCAAGAATTCCTTTCTTGGAGGAAGCTTTCTGTCTGTGCATTGCTGGGAGATGTAATTAGAAACTGCTGGGGGATACTATATCAACGAATTCATTGTTTTTCTTAATAAGTGGATATGCGGGATTCTTGTGTTTGTGAGTGCATTTCGTGATTTCAAGCATTGCATGCCGCCTATATGCATGCAATGGTGGTCTTTGGAAGGGCTCTCATTTGAGTTAAGACTGCACAAACTAGCTTACCATTAGAATATTAAAACGACATGTCCCTCCTGCGAGGCATTAGGACTACCATTTGATTAAGCCCAGGATTGGGTGTCCCCATTATAATTTCCATCAACAAATTGAAGACCCATGGCTTACCAACATAGAAATAAAAATAAAAATTGAACCCATGAACTGGATTAACAACCTAGTCTTTGTACACTATCCTTGATCACTATTATCTTAATTCTCGACTTCTGCCATTTACTGGGGCCTGAAGAAGTTGGCTTTGATACCTTTGTCCACAATGCTCCACACCCCACCCGTAACCAATAGAAAGCTCAGAACCATACCTAGACTTCCTAGTCCCCAGTTGATGAACCACATTGCGCTATATCGCTGAGGCTTCTTGATTGCAATCCACATGAAACAAGGGTAAGCTAATGTTACTGGTAATGCGATCCCTCCGATCAGACCTGCCAAGCTTCCCAGAAATGGGAGTGCCACCGCCACGAAGAAAGCCACGCATCCAAAGAATGCCCGGAACCCTGAGCGGAGCCACCTTGGGCACGGCTTGTTCTTCTTGCTAGTGTATGTGGATTCCAAATTGTCGAAGACTGGCATAGCATAAATTTGGAATGAGCTTAGGCCGTTAATCACAATAAGCAGGCTTGTTACTCCTAGCACAACCCTTGAGGTTTTGTGTCCATGGATATTGTACAGGGCACTTAACATCCCCCCATTAGCTGGTATCTGGCATAGAGGGCACCTTATCAGCAAAACTAGCAAAGTTTCCGAGGAATGGCACATGATAACTATCAAGAAATAAGCATGGTGTGTAGCATTTTATTAAAAATAACAATTATTGATGTTGGATCTTCAAGTTTCAACTAGGGAAAAAATTTAGGTGACCCAACCCAACCTCCTACGTTAGCTTGAGTTAAGGCCTTTCGCCAACTTACCCAACCCAACCAACATTAACTGCACGAGTTTGTGGTGGAGTCCTATTGAGGACATTTGGAGTTGTCCTCAGGTCGAAATAGAATAATTCAGACCTTTTGTTATTCAAGACTTAAAAGGGAGTTATATGGTCCTTATCCAAGATTAAGAATATTATCTATTTAAATCAGTTTCATATGCTAACGAATAAATTGTCCGTACATAAATAGATAATACTAAAAAAGTCTAAATTAATTACCTAATATAATCATGATACATAGATATGTTTGTGTTGCATACATTTTAATTAATTTAACTACTTATTTCTATTGATCTAAAAACTATTAAGTAAATAATTTTGAATTTGGAAATATGAAGAAATTTATTAGGATACTAACACAAATCTTGGGAAGCAAAATTAAAGTTTTAATATTTGGTGCTTACCTGGTTCCCATATGCCCAATAGCCGCCTATTGCAAGAGGAAATAAGCACATTGCAATGAATAGATAAGCAAATTTCACTCCTCTCCACATAGTCACCTGCGATGGATGTTTAGGACTGGAAGGCATTGTTCCCTGTATTTCAAGCACTAGATTGTGGCCTCTGAAAGAGAAAGCAATGATCCCAAGTGCATTCAGGATATGGCAGATCCTAGCTATCTGAGACTTCTCCTTCAATGGCCCGTAAGAGGCACCCTCCAGCCTACCGCTGCTGACCGACACGACCCATATCAACGTGCAATAGCTCACGGCGGTGACGGCACCGATTAGCGAGACACCGGCGATGGAGTTCAAGTTGGGCAGCTGAGCCAAAACAATGGCCGAGAACGTGAACACCAAATACCACTCTACGGTTGTTAATGGCTTGGCGATGCATGTGGCCCCGCATACGGTATGGAAAAAAAGCTTCATGGTTCCACCCCCTAATATGATCAGTGTACCGCAGGTGCCGCCCGATAGGTACATGATGGGGAACAAGGCAAGCAACTTCCCTCGCTTTTCACCTGAGACAAGTAGGATGCATATATAGGCATATATTAATTCTTAGAAAAAAACACAAGAGACTTGGGAATCCACCACTAGATATGGGTCACACCTCATAGATAACACTTGCCACAAATCGGCGTAGTCAGATGATCTCAACGATGTATCTTTATTATTTCACAAGTTACTAAATCTAAATAAAAATAAAATAAAATAAAATAATCACATGCTAATATATTACGCATTTTTATGGATTTTTTTGGCATGCATTTAGTGGTGGGATCTCATCCACAAAATGTTACACCCGTACAAACTGCATTTTTTTTTCTGCTTGACCCTTTATTAGGTCACGTGCATTAAAAAGTTATTTTTATTATTATTATTTTGATTAGTGGAAGCCTCCACTTTTTACTTTATAGCCACCTAGCCCAAAGCATTTGGTTTGGCGGTTTATTAGGTTAAAACCCTCTACCCTAAATCCTAAACCATGAAAAATGTGTTGGAAGGAAGATTTACTCGGGAGGCACCAAATCCAGAAAACCATGACATGTTAACATGTGATGTTGGGGTACGAAGGAACATACTGTTTTGGGTGTAGCAGATCCATTCCCTATCGATAATATCTCATTGGTGGAATCCAATAATTGGTTGCACCATGTTATAACATAAATTTACACAAAAAAGAAAAAAAAATG
>JAOXJP010165015.1:0-12799 GCA_025762735.1 Platanus orientalis
GACCCTGCATGGGTTACATGATTCAGTTTTGTGAAAGTCTCTATGTGGGCTAATCCGTTGGATTTGATATGAGGTGTTTTGATGAAGTTTGGTTCGGAGACCCTACATCTAAGGTGTGTTTTGGTTAGGAACCCTTCATGGGTTAGGTAGGTTTGAGGGTTGCGTTGAGTTTCCATGAGCATGCATTTGTTTCGATATCTATTATCTGAGACAACTCATTTGAAAGGTGCTAAGGCCTATTTATGTATGAGTATTTTGTAACAAACATTGCATTGTATGTTACACTTTTCTTATGAGCTACACTTTACTTGTTTTAGTTATGGACTCATGTTGACTTGACTTTATTACTTATGTCACTTTTGTTAGAATTTGATCTTTGTTGTAACTAATTCGATTTTTATGTTATGCATGTTTCGATTTGGTATTGAGTGACACTCGTGTTGATTCGATTTTTTCCATGAGACATTATGTATGTTCTCTCACAAGCTTGATAGCTTATCCATTTTTTACTCCATTTTAGATGGCGCCCCGTAGTTTATAGTCTGGTAGACTCGATTCTAGTGTTGGCTCGTTGGGGGCAAGAGGGCCATTTATGTTCTTTTATTTTTGTTTAGGTTTACTTCTAGCACATTACGTATGAGACATGGATCAATTGAGACATGATTGATTTTGTTATTCAGTAGTTTTGAAGGTGATGAGATGATGACTGTTATGTGGCCTGTTGGATGACTCTTTTATGAGATGGATTAAATACTTATGGTTATATTTAGCTGCATGGCTTGAGATAGTGGTTTATTTGTTATGGATGTGGTGAGTCTTAGTTACTTTCCGCTGCATAGTTTAGAATGCATGATGATATATTCCGCTACCCTTGATGATGATGGATGTTTTCTCATGTTATGTTTCTGCTACGAATATTTTGGTAATTGAGGATAATTAATTGAAAAAAAATGCTACAATTAAGTAAGATAAGAAACCCTTCTGTAAGGAGAAGTTAATGTCACACTCTAGGATCTGCGACACCACACACGTGCGTTTTCTATATTATACTCTCCGTGTGCGGGTTTCGGGCTATGATAGTTTGAGTCTTTAGGTGGCAAGACATTGGCTTGGATGGTGGATGAACTACTATATTACTCTCATGGATTCTTTTAAGGGTTCTTTTAAGCAATATGTGCTTAATCTCTTTTCAACCCCTGATTGTGGAAGAAAATTAATGAGGACATGGGAGCAAGGTGGGGCTCACACTTGGCCTTGGTGGGATCTACACATGGAGCGATTTATGGAAGATGTAATTTTATGTGGTTTAGTAAGGGTCTTATAGGTGGCTAACATTTATTTTATGTGTCCATGTAATAAGACTAATAATGCTACGATGTTGGTTGTTTTTTTCTAGTGTAATCACGTTTTTGTTGTTTAACCCTCTTTTTCAAAGGGAAAAATTTGCTATTTTGGCTTGATTTTGGTGTCATTAGATAAGTTATTCAGTTAGTTTTCTAATGAGACCAACATTGTACAAATCCGATGTGATTTGGGAAAGTCATGGCCAAATTACTATGGGGGTGTAAGTAAAAACGGGAATAATGTTTTCTTTTTTAAAATTTTTTATAAAGTTTTAATTTTAGTTGTTTTAATTTTTAGAAAAGTGAATTTTTCAGTTTTATGTTTTAGAAAACTTGGCTAGCAAGTGATTTTAGGAATTTTTCAAATTATAGTAAGTTTTTAATTGTTTAAGGTTGTAAGCATATTTAAAGGCATCCCCTCCCCATAATTTTACTATAAAGTTGATTGAAAGAAAATTCTTTGTTTTCTCTCTACAAGAGTGTGAATAATTCTCTCTTCTCCAAGCTATGGTGCCAAGATTGGAGACCTGAGTTGGTGATTTCCAAGGGACATGAGGTTGGTGATTTCTTTATAAGATATAATCATTATCTTTTTCCTCAAGTTTCTTGATGCCAAACTTGATACCAAGGATGGTGATGTCCAAGGTAATGTGAGTTAGTGATTTTTCACTGGTATCTATTCTTTCCTACCCGCTTTGTTTTCCTATATTCTTCTTCTTTCTTCCTTTTCTATTTCTCCTTTTCTTTTTCTTGAACCTTTATTAACAAAGTGTCAAATTTTCTGAAATTTATTAATTCTACCTATCAAAACTTATCAGAATTTCATGAAATTTTAACTATAGAACCCTTGAACATGTCAAAAGCTACCATACAAATTTCAGAAATTTCTAACATGTCAGAGGGATATTTTGGTGATTTTTGGATTTTCAGTCTAAAATTACAGAAATACCGTTTGAGGCTCTTTTCTCATATTTCTTTCTCCCTTTTTGTTCTAATTTCTTCTAATCCCTTTCTATCATTCTATTTTTTGTTTTCTCTTATTTCATTGTTACTTGTTAAAATTTCAATTCTTGATTCTATTTGCTTCTGCACTTTAATTCTATAATTATTTGAGGCCTTGGAGATTATCCTACATCAATTTTGGTACCTTTCCCTTTTGTGCTGCATAGAAATAGAGTGGGATGGGTATGATAGAGCAGCAGGTATTCTCCTGCCTTTTGGTGGAGTACAAATGGGGAACAATATAATCCAAAATCTTGATGGGTTCTACAGTGTCAAGTCAGTAAATGAAATTGAATTGAATGCTAGGAAATAGGGGATAAGGGACCTTACTTTTGGCTGCAATGTGAGGGTTATCTGATGTAGGGTGGGAATTATAGATTTGTATGATTCTAGTTTTCAATTGTTGTGTAGGGAAGTGTGGGAGGTTTCTATGGGAAGGGAGGGTGATGAAGTTGGTATACTAGAGGAAGGATCATCAAGGTTTTTGGTTCTCCAACAATAGAGTACCGAAGTTGATAGCAATTGATTTTTGAATAGCAGGTGGGACAACAACTGTATGGCCTTTGGAGAGGTGGTCACTGGTAAGTGATTACCCTTAACCCTTGGCTCATTTATTGGTTGCTATTTTACAATGTTGAACGAGGAGGGGGTCAAGGTGGGGTACAGGTAGGGAGATGTCAAAGGAACTAGTGGAGGTAGAGGCGGAGGTTGACCCTTTATTAGGGATATCTAGTGGGTCCTCTAGTGCATCGAAGAAGTTTTGCGGGCCATGATCATGATGTTTGGGCTCAATTTGGTTCTAGAATAGGAAAGAAAGGGGGGGGGGGAGTAAGTGTAGGAGATGGGACTTGTTATGAAGAATTTTAGGAGGGAGCTAAGGGAGGTTAGAAACTTGAAATGGAGTTTCAACCATGAGAGGAGTAATTCTTTAGAACAGAGAACCACTCCAAAATATTACTATAGACTAGAAGGTAGAGGCCTCATGTAAAGGCTCTTTGATCTCAAAGATCCTTCTATTCCTCTTCTTCCAATTACACCAACATATGGCCCCCAAGAGGTATCTCCAAAGCTCACTCAAGATCTTTGTTATACTCACCAGCCGTTATCCAGTGATTAGCTCCCTAAACCCTAGAGGAAATCCAACTAACACCTAGCTGGGTAAGGAAGAGATTCCACATGTAAACGAATTCACATTGAACAAACAGATGGTCTGAAGATTCCTTTTCCCTAAGACATAGAAGTCACCTATAAGCGAAGTCTTCTTTTTAGATTTCCAACATGGAAATTCTATTCAAATGAGCATTTCAAAGAAAAAAGGCCACTTCGGAAGGGAGGTCAGGTCACCATATGAATTTATGAGGAAAATGATGACCTCCTATCTCGCTAGAGCTGCATAAAACGATTTGACTGGAAATTTACCCCTACTAGCTACAGTTCAAGTTTACCTATCAATCTCTTTTAGGTTTGGCTTTACTTCATTCAAAAGATTTAATAGGCCAAAGAATCCTTGATCTCCCAATCATTAAGATTTCTTTTAAAGTTAATGTTCCAAACCACACTTCCCGTGTCATGATTAAAGTAATCCACAATGAAACCTTGTTTATCGATTGCTAAAGTGTAAATCCTATTGTAACTTCCATTGAGTGGGGAAGAGCCACACCACACATCTATCCAAAACTTAATTGTCTCCCATGAGCCCAACTTCTATTTGGTAAATCTCTTGGAATCAATAAAATCTTTGGTAAAGGAGGCAATGGTCGTCCGTTCATTGAGAACTTGGAGATGGCTCACTTTTCCTTTGATGAAGCTAGGAGCTTAGAGAATCCTTTCTTGGATGAGGAGGTTACAACAGCTGTTTTATTATGGAAAAAAAGTCACCCAGCCCCGATGACCTATTTTCTAATGTTATTCCATCAAGTATGTTGGGATATCATCAGAGGCGACCTTATGACCATTTTCCATGAATTTTATGAATGGTAATGTCAACAAAATTGTGAATGCAACTTTCATGGTATTGATTCCTAAGAAGGAAGGCGTTATGTATCTTTTCGATTTTTGGCCCATAAGTCTGGTTGGCAATAAGATTCTATCAAGTCTTATCCATTCATCAGTGATGAATGGGATTATTTCTAACTTCCAAGAGGCATTTATCAAGAGTAGGCAAATCACAAGCAAAATTTTGATTGCAAACGAATTTGTGGAGAAGTGCAAGAAGTCTTTAACTCTGGGTGAAATTTACAAAGTGGATCTTGAAAAAGCCTATGACAAAGTTGATTGGATAGTTGTGCAATGGGTGCTCAAAAAGAAAGGCTTCGTTGATAGGTGGTGCAAATGGATTAAATGATATATTGAGAATCCCTCTTTATTTTTAATGTTGAATGGCAAATCTAAGTTTTTTTGGGGCATCTAAAGGTGTGAGACAGGGATATTCTCATCACCATTCATATTCTCTCTTGTTGCTGAAATTCCTAGTGCCTTCTTAGGGTGGTTTCTGGGTGTAAGGTTAATCTTGGGAAATCAAGCTTAGCGGGGATTAATGTTGAGGATCCCGATTTAAACAATTTCGCACTTATTATGGGTTTCAAAGTGGAAAGTTGGCTTTAAGAAAGATTTGGGATTTTCTCTGGGTGGAAACTTTAAGAGGGAGTGTTTTGATCCAGTGGTGGAGAAAGTTCATAAAAAAATATCTAGCTGGAAGAAGTAGCATCTTCCTTTTGGTCGAAGGATCTCTCTTGTTAAAAAACCTTTGGCAAATATTCCAGTTTATCATATGTCCTTGTTTCAAATGCTTGGCAAGGTGGTAAAGCATTGAAAAGCAACATGATTTCTTGGTGTAAGGTCAAAGAAGGATCTCCTAATTAAGTGGAAGGATGTTTGTAAGTCTTAAGGAATGTGAGGGGCTGAATATTGGTCATTTAAAATAGTGTAATATGTCTCTTCTGGGTAGGTGGTTGTGGAGATTTTCAAACGAACTAGATTCGCTAGGATGATCAATCAATCGCAACAGGTATGGTATGGATTTGAATTTATGGGACTACCTCGTGAGCTGGGCCGTCAAGATATACATTATAAGATTGATCTGCCAAGGTTCCGTTATCGTCTCCTTGGAAAAATGTTCTTTGTGTCACTCCATTATTTTATCCTCATCTCGTTTTGTAGTTGGCAATGGTAATAGAGTTTGGTTTTGGTTGGATTTATGGTGGGTAGATCATCCCTTTTCATTTTTTTTGGGATAATTAGAGATCATCCCTTATCATATTCCTATCCAAAAGTAAGAGTCATTGAAAATGAAACACTGTGAGTGAAACACTTCACAAGTTCGAACATGGATCTAAGCACAACTTTACCCGTTTTTTGGAGAGATAGTCTCAGTATGCTCATGGTTAGTTACTTCTATAAAATCTTTTGCATTCGGGATAGGAGCCCAATTAACTTCATTATTCGCTTGAGCACCTGCATCAAGTATCATTCTTGTTGCTTTCACCTTCTTGGTGATGTAGCTTTTCTTCTGTTTGAATAAAATATCATTGTTACCTCTAAAAAAAAAAGGTATTTCCACTTCCTCTTTAGATCCTTTCACTTTAGAATCTCAAACGAATTTTACTGAGATGGACCATAATATTTGAAGAAAAATGCGGCACACTTGGGATAAATGGGAAAGTTGCAGACCTTTGGGTCATATTGAACTCTTATCTTATTTCTTTTTTCAGAAATTCGTACACCAAATTTTAAGGCGATGGAAATAGCATGGCGTCTTAGAATTTGAATGTCAAATAACCTATTCTGGTATTTTTAGAATGGTTGATTGTTTTATTGTAGAAACCATTCTTCCAATATTAGAAGAAATAAAAGTGTTAATTATATCTTTCCCTATGTAAGAATGAAAACTTCTGATTAAGACAATGACTAGCAAAGCAAGACAAAGAAAATATGGGTGTAGGTATCTGTATATGTATTTACCTTCAAAAGTTATCTAAAACATTATCTTTGCAATGCATCTTGCGATATAATGACGTTTTATAAGAGAAGAGAGAAGATTGTAGAGAAGAGAAACATGTGATGGTGGCGATATCTTAGACATGATGGCGTCCGGGGCAACTCCATTGTTCTCCATTTTTAATTTTTATAAGTATGTTGTTGTTGTGGCTCGGGTTTTTTAGTGCTTTTGTAAGAAGATCTACTATAGCCCGGTGAGTCACAATGGTTTTAGTCATAGCGACTTGCTGAATATTTCCCTTCATGTAAGGAAGATTTTATGGCATTGGCGCTATAAAATTCCAAAACACAAGGGGGCCTTAGAAGAAGTATCAAAGGTATTGATGTTAATGGTGGCGATATCTTAGACATGATGGCATCCTAGGCAACTCCATTGTTCTCCATTTTTAATTTCTATAAGTATGTTGTTGTGGCTCGGGTCTTTTAGTGCTTCTGCAAGAAGATCTACTATAGCCTGGTGAGTTACAATGGTTCCAGTCATAGCGACTTGCTAAATATTTCCCTTCATGCAAGGAAGATTTTATGGCATTGGCATTGTAAAATTCCAAAACACAAGGGGGCCTTAGAAGAAGTCTCAAAGGTATCGATGTTAATGAAATGATATAAATAACAAAAAAAGCTTACCAAAATATCGAGAACCTTTGTCGGATCCTCTTTGGTACATAGATCTAAAGCCCCCTACAAGATCATAAATTTAGTTCGAATGTGAAGGAGAGGAGAGTAATATTTCTTCAGAAGCCAAGGACACTGGAGGATTTGACGCTTTTGTAATTAGTTTCACCTTTCTTTTATTAGGAGACACCAACATAACACCTTTGTCAATTGGTTTTGTAACCACATGTTATTATAGATGATCATTGTCTTTTGGGGCAATTGAAGTCTCCATCTCTATAGGTGTTTGTGTAAATTTTGTCTCGCCCCCATAAGTGATATTTATGGTTAATGAGGGTGTGTCGTCCGCCTCTATAGGACAAGTCTCTATTCCAGATACATCCTTCAAATCTATAATCGGTGTAGTCTTAGCATTCATCGAAGCTTTTCTCCAACAATAGGTCTCCTTAAGTTGGTTAAAGGGGTGCTGTCATCCACCATTATAGGACAAGTCTCTATCCCATATACATGCTTCAAATCTATAATCGATGCAGTCTTGGCATTCATTAAAGCTTTTTCTCCAACAATAGGCCTCCTTATAGTTGGTTATGGATGTTTCAACATGGCTCTTGATTAGCTGATTTCTGAATGCAATTACTGTTTGATCCTTAAGCATGAGCACAGGTGCACTTGTGTCACCAATTTCATGAGATTTAAAAGAGCTTTCAACCTCAAATGTCGAACCATGTTTCATTAACTCTTCTTCTTTCATAAAAAGACTTGTGAACGGAGAACCTCTTCTAAATCTCAACCCTCAGCCTCCATAGTGACTTAAAGATCTAAAGTTTCCTCAGCAATAAGCAATAACAAGTGAACTAACTTTTTCATCCTCGAATACTTTATTAACAGTTGGATCGGAAGTAAAATTATTGACAACAAGTTCATTAGCAAAGTCGAGATAATCATCTATTATCATTTCAGAATCAGTTCCAGCTTTACTTTCAGACGGACTTATAACACTTTGAAATTCAATTCTTCGATTAACCTCATCTCCTATGATGTTAAGAGCATTAGCATCACCACAGATAGTTTGTGCCAATGTATGTTTGGTATAGTAATAGGTTTTCTGTCTTTTACTGAAATAACAATCATATTTCTCATTCAACTTGAAGAAATTACATATAAAATTCCTTTGGATTGAATTAGAAATATGATAAGAGTCCAAAATGGTTCAAAGGTCTTCAACTCTCTATTATTTATCCCAAGTTTTTCGTACTTTTCTATGAATATTATGGTCTATCTTAGTAAAATCTTCAAGATTTCAAAGTGAAAAGATATAAAGCGGAATGACAATATTTATACATGCAGTAAAATTAAAGGGAAGAACAACATCAATATGCTCTTGGTTACTTCTATAAAATCCTTTGTATTTGGGATTGAAGCCTGATCAATCTTATTATGCGCTTGATCACTTGCGTTAATAAACCCTTCTGTGTCTTAAACAATGCTACCCTTAGGTGTGGTCTCCCAAATAGGTGGATCAATCTTAAAGTTAACTGGAGAAGTGGTATGTTTTTCATTATTCACAATGATTTGCATCTTGAGGAAGACGACTTTAGCCATGGCTTTTCGGTTGTAATTGATATATAAACTCTCTCTAGAAAACAGGCAAGGTGTTGTACTAGTTCAGTTGCTAGACGCAAAAAGGGTTCTACATGAATCAAGTGAACAACCCTTGTAACATTCTACTAGTCTATGAAGCTTTTGCAAAGTGCTCTTACTGTGCCAAAGTTTCTTAAGATCTTTAAGAATCTCATTTTGAAAATGCCGACTTGGAATCTCATTGTACTTTAATCTCTTAGCCCAATAAGGAATTTGAGATCGGTCACCTATTGGAATAAATCTTTTCTGCGTACAGATAAGAGAGCAATTAAGTGGAATTTCAGTTTGACGAACTAAAGGTTAATCTTTTGACCCATTGTTCACATTTTTCATAATTTGAAGAGGGGGAATGCTATAGCTCAACTCGCTTCCATGATGACTTATCATCCTTCTTTGTAGAGTATCAATGGGGAGCCCTTTGTTGACATGGCTCCACTTGGATTGAGTTGTTTTTTTGTTCTTCCCTAGTGGTATGTCTTTTGCTTTTACCAATAAGATGCCTAGAAGATTGAGGACCAGAGGGATAAATTACCTTAGATAATTCAACTATATAGTGATAAGTAGAATCAATCCATGATTCTCCGTATTCCTTTTCGACCAAGAGATTCCTTATTACTTGGGAATGACAACAATTCTTTTGGTCCTATAACACATGAATACGAGATACCGTTGCTTTAAATCAAATAAATTTTTGGCTTATCGAATTAACTGATTTTGAATTCCTGTAACAGGCACAAAAACTTTGGTTTAATAACAATTGAATTGGTGAGACATCATGGTGCAAATTATAAGCCTTGACAAAGAGATGAGCACCACACCAGCAAGTGAAGTAACCATTACGGAGAAAAAAATAGGTCTTTGCGGGCCCATGAAAGGTTGCATCATTAACCAGTGTAGCA
Source organism: Platanus orientalis (assembly GCA_025762735.1). Classification (NCBI taxonomy): domain Eukaryota; kingdom Viridiplantae; phylum Streptophyta; class Magnoliopsida; order Proteales; family Platanaceae; genus Platanus; species Platanus orientalis. The sequence continues at coordinate 9,494 of JAOXJP010165015.1, forward strand.
TTTTGAAAGCAATTGAATGGGCATAAATCAAAAGAAGTCTCATAGCAAAATAATCTTTAGGCATCTACGCCTATTGGTGTTTGTTTTTTGATAGCTTGTAAGAAACTATGCCCAAGTCGAAAGTCAAGTCTAAACACTTCTAAGTGTTTCTAGAATCCATAGCTAACCACCTCCAAAAATATTGCAAGGGAAGGTGAATCACCAAGAGCCATGGCTGCCTCCTTTAGGATTTAATCCTTGCAGAACTATATTATTTAAGCCTCTGTACAAGTTGCATGGTGAAAGACCTGCTAAATTATATATTCTTTCCATAGCCATACGGCTAGCTATTACAAACACTTTTGGCCAAATTCCTTCTCCTCATGCATAAGAAAAAGTAAATGGGACCTTTTATTTCTTTTGTTTACTTTTTTTGTTTAATTCTAATAAAGAACACAATTCCCTTAAGGTGGATGCAAGAGAGTAACTCAGGAGGAATATGAGGGAGAGGGTCAGGAGGAATATGAGGGAGAGGGTTCCTAGCATTTCACACGACTTGTTTTTGGCTAGTTTATATGCGGTCTTTTTATGTGGTTTTGCTTTTCCTTATGCACGAGGTGAAGGAATTTGGCTGTAAGTGTTTATAACAACTGGCCGTATGGTTGTGGGAAGAAGGTATAATTTAGCAAAATCCTTTACTGTGCTGCTTGTAAAAAGACTTAAACAATGTACTTCTTAAAGAATTGGATCCTAAATGTGCTGACTTGTGCTCTCAAGCGATTTACTTTCCTCTGCATTTTGCAGGTGGTTAGGTATGCATTTTAGAACCACTTACAAGTGCTTGGGCTTGGACTTTTGACTTGGGCTTAGATGCTGTCAGAAAAAAAAAAAAAACCACTAATAGGCGTTAGTGTTTAGAGATTATTATGTTATAAGACTTGTTTTGATTTTTGCCCGTTTAATTGGTTTCAAAATGCTTCTCTAGTTAATGATGCAACCTTTTATTGGTCCGTAAAGACCTTTGTTTTCATTTTCTTTTTCTTTTTTTAAATCTTTCAGTAGTGGTTACTTGAATTGTCAGTGTGGTGTTCATTTCTTTGTTGAGGTTGATAAAATGCACTTGATCTCTCACCAATTCGGTTGTTATCAAAGGAAAGTTCTTGTGCCTCCTGCAGTTTGATTTTAGTTCATTCGAGAAGTCAAAAATCTATGTGATTAGAAACAACGGTATTTTGTATTCATGCGTTTCGGGACCAAAAGAATTGTTGTTATTCCTGGGTATTAAGGTAATCTCTTGGATGAAAAGAGTTATGGAGAAGAATGGATTGATTCTACTTATCACTATATAGTTGAATCTTTTTAAGGTAATTTATCCCTTTGGCCCTTAGCCTTCCAGACATCTTAGTAGTAAAGGCAAAGGGCATGCAACAGGGAAGAACAAAAGAACGACTTATGCCAATTAGAGCCTTGTCAACAAAGTGCTCCTTGTTGAGATACTTTACCAAGGAAGATAAAATTTATCATGAAAGTGAGTTGAGCCATAGCATTCCCCTTATTTAAATTATGTAAAATGTGGACAATGGTTCAGAAGATGAACCTTTATTTTGCTAAACTTAAATTCCGGTTAATTTTTTTCTTATCTGTATGAAGAAAAGATTTGTTCCAACATGTGGGTGATTTCAAACTCTTCATCCTAAGAAATTGAAGTAACATGAGATTCTAAGTTGGTGTTCTCAAAATGAGATTCTTAGAGATCTTAAGAAACTTTAGCACGGTAAAGACACATAGACTAGTAGAAGACTACAAGGATCTTTCTAGTTCCCCCTGGTTTTTTTGCGTCTAGTAATTGGACTAAAACAACACTTTGCCTTTTTTCTAGAGAGAGTTTATATATCAATTATAATCAAGAAGCTATGGCTGAAGTTGTCCGCACCGAAATGCAAATCACTGTGAATAATGAAGAACATACTTCTCTGGTTAGCTTTAAGATTGATCCACCTATTTGGGAGACCACGCCTGAGGGTGGTGTTATTTAAGACACAGAAGGGTTTATTGGCGCAAGTGATCAAACGCATAATAAGATTGATCAGGATCCAATCTCAAATGCAAAGGATTTTATAGAAGTAATCAACCAAGAGCATACTGAGGTTGCTCTTCCCTTTGATTTTACTGTAGGTATAAATATTGTCAGTCCGCTTTGGATCCTTTCACTTTGGAATCTCAAATAGATTTTGCTGAGATAAACCATAATATTCATAGGAAAATATAAAAAACTTGGGATAAAGAATGGAGAGTTGGAGAACTTTGGGTCATTTTGGACTCTTATCATATTTCTCATTCAATCCAAAGGAATTATATATGTAGTTTCTTCTAGTTGGATGAAAAATATGATTGTTATATCCATGAAAGAGAGAAAGCCTATTACTATATCAAATGTACATTGACACAAACTATCTGTGGTGAGACAAGTGCTCTTAACGTCATAGGAGATGAGGTTTATCGGAGAATTGAATTTCAGAGTATTATAAGTCTATCTGGAAGTGAAGCTACAACTGCTTATGAAATGATAATAGATGATTATCTCGACTTTGCTAATGAACATATTGTTGATAATTCTGCTTCTGATCCAACTATTAATGAAGTATTCGAGGATGAGAAAGTTTACTTGTCATTGCCGAGGAAATTTTAGATCTTTAAGTCATTATAGAAGTTGAGGGTTGAGATTTAGAAGAGGTTATTCTCCGTTCACAAGTCTCTTTCATGGAAGAAGAAGAGTTAATGAAACACAGTTCGACATTTGAGGTTGGAAGCTCTTTTAAATCTCTTGAAATTGGTGACACAAGCACACCTGTGCTCGTGCTTAAGGACTAAACAGTATTTACATTTGGAGATCAGCTAGTCAAGATCCATGTTGAAACATCCGTGATTAACCGTAATGAGGCCTATTGTTGTAGAATAAGCTTTGATGAATGCCAAGACTGCACCGATTATAGATTTGAAGCATGTATCTGGGATATAGACTTGTCCTATAGAGGTGGATGACACTGCCCCTTTAACTAGGAATGTCACTTGTGGGAACGTTACAGAACTTACCTAGACATCTATAAATATAGAGGCTCAGATTGTCTTTGAAGTCATTAATCATCCAGAAGCATGTGGTTGCATAACCAATTGACAAAGGTGTTGATGTGGGATATGTCTTGAGAAGAGAAATTAAGAATAAAAAAAGGATAAAGAAGAGAGAAGTTAAGAGAGAGAAAGAGGGTATGATACTCACCTCATGTAAGGGGTTGAGAGAAAACTTGGGATACCACACCCATTTCAACA
>JAOXJP010165026.1:0-12799 GCA_025762735.1 Platanus orientalis
TTCATAACAGTTCACATTGAAATTTTCATAATTTTTATAATATTTCAAAGCATTCTAGTGAAATTTCCATTAATCCTTATGACAAATAATCCATCAAAATCGATATTTTGAGCCTTGGATAGGTTTAGAGTTCAAGCCTACATCTTAAAATTATTTTTTTTTTAAATTCATGGGCCGGTTCGAAGCCCGGCCCAAGGCCCAGTCAAGTAATGAGGGCCGGGCCTAGGCCTACTATGGCCAGGCATGAGCCTAGCCTGTGCCCACCCCTATGAGTCATGGCCAATGCAGAAGGTGTCAAAAAAGCCCCACATCAAGAATGTCACTAATCATGATAAAAAATAAAATAAAGCTAACCCAGGCAGCCATGACAAATAGATGGCAACGAGCAATGCTCTGTTCTCCGACCCTAATTTATCCACAAGTTTTGATTCTCTGCCATTAGCCCCTCTTGATTATGATCTATTCTCCGATGATCTCATCGTTTGTTCTCTGAGTTAGCATGGTCTGTTCTAAGATCATGATTTTACCTCAATGCTGGAACACCCATGGAATATTGGTACAAATACGAGTAAGAACCACCAATTAACAGTTTCCCACCATGAGATGCCATAATATACAGTTGGAAATGGCTTGGGATTGATAAGATGCCACAATATATACAGTTCCCACCATGAGATGCCACACCATGGCATATTGCTTACCCACTTTACCTATAAGAATGACAAACAGAGAATAAGTAGAGCTTTAAAAATGACAAAATCAGAGAGAAGCCTAGAAGGGAAGGGTGTGAACAGGAGACTTCACTTCCAATGCGTCGGAATCTTAAACTATGTATGATGTGTGTAATCACATATAGCTTTCGCCTATGCCATTGATTACGAAGAAACAAAAACAGAGCTTGGTGTGTAATGAGGTTAGAGAAGAAACCAATTGGTCAGTCCTTTTTGGTGTTGAGTTCGTTGTTACTCAATCGTTTGGGGTCGGGAGGATCTGATCAACACCATTGGACGCATTTAGTCGGTGAAGCGTATGGTTTGGGGTTAAATTGGAGGATGAAATCACCTGCGACGGGAATGAATGAGCCAAATTTTAACAATGCGAAACATGGGAGGTGGGGCCATGCACTTTTTGGTGGCGAAAGTTAGGCGCAGTTATTCTGTCGCGGGTGATACGCTCCCATCTAAATCGGGGTCTTTTGGCAGTGGTTGTTTTGAGATGGGACATGTCGTTCTCTTGCTAGACTCTTAAAGAAAATTCAATCTCAGAATGGTAATAGTTTAATTAATCTTTTTTCTTCGTCTTTTTTATACAATAATGGCAACCAAAAGTGGTTACAGGATCATTATCATTGGCCACGGGAGGAGGGTAGAGGAAGGAAGAAGAAGATCGGGACAGGGTTTTCAACAAACAAATGGATTTGAAATCAATAAGGGTATTTTTGAAATTTAATATAATTGGTTTTATTGTTTAAAATTATGTTAAAACGATGGGCATTGGGGTAAAATCATCCCCATGGTAACTTTTTTTTTTTTAATGTAATTGTTGATAGATGAGGTGGGAGACTGTTTATTGTCAGATAGTTCAAGAGGACTTTGTAACTAACCCTTCAAATAATTACAAAATATAAGGCAAAATTTAAAGATAGAGGCAATTAAAATATTTCATTAATATTTATTGTTTGATTATACAAATTAATATGTGGACCAATGGGAAAAGTGAGAAAATGTATGGTGTAATTCAAACCCACCTCAATTCCAAAGTTTTGGATCATCATAAGGGTGTCACATGACTTGCCACACTTAATAGGTGGTTTTTAGCCACTCCAAATTTTGTGCATACAAAATCCATGCGTAGTGCATTTGTAGAGGTTTTGGAACACTCACATCAATATTGAAAAATGATAAACAAGTGTCCCAAAAAATACAAATCACTTTTCAATGCTGATGTGAGTATTCTCAGACTTCTGTACAAGCATTATACACTGATTTTGTGTACACAAACCAGACCGACTTTTAGCCAATTTAGCAGCTTTTTTTTTTTTTTTTTTGGGTTTTCATGTATTCAATAGTGGAATTTTGCCCCGATAGCAAGTCCCTATCTGAAATGACCATTAGGTATTATTATCTTTATAACGATCTAAAGCCTATTGTGCCACTAAAAATTAATTTTAGAAACATGGGGGTAAAACAAAGGTTCAGACCCTAATATGCATCCAGTGCAAAGCACATTAAATATGGGTGCTTTATTTCTTCATTTTTGTTTGGCAAGTGGATCAGTAGTTAGTTGTTAGTAGGTGAAGAGAGGTTTTAAAACCAGATCTGTGGTACAAACCCCATAGACTTCACCAACTTAACAAATTGGCCTCTTCAAACGCGCATGCATTCCATTCCATCTGCCACGCACCAATGACATTAACTAATAAGCACTGTTATTCCACTGCATTGCATTAAACCAGATTAAACAATCTGAGCTAGGGTCGAACCGAAAGATTGGGCGATATGTACTTAAAGCATCCATGACATCTGGGTTAAATCGACTGGATTATCGAACCAACCCCAATTCGGATTCATGGTGCAGGCCGGTACTGATAACTGTACTAATTTGTATGTATTGGTCCTTAGGGCTCTTCACATGTTGTAATGTTATACTATTGGTCCTTAGGGCTCTTCACATGTTGTAATGTTATACTAGACCCACAAGGAAAACCTCTCTCTCTCTCTCTTGTGAGCCGCGCAATTGCAAATGCACTTATCATGGCTTGTCGGTATGAAGATTCGATTTCCATTACACTTTCCAACACCCTCCCAACCACCATGTCAAAGCCCATCTGTATAAAATAATGTTATCCCCCTTGTGGTTGGAGGAACGGAAATCGTAATTACTATTGCTCTCTATAATGTGAAAATAAGAAACGATATAATCTTCCAAAAAAATTAAAAAGGTTGGTTGTTGCATGCTTTTTAACAACTTAGATTACTCACTCTAATTGATTACTAAGCTTCCACCTACCTTCAAGACATTTTTAAGTCATTGTTAGTGTTCTTATATAAGGAATGAATCTAAGCTGAAGTCTGAAGTAGCATTGCTATAGAAGATGGGTTTCAACCCCAGCGTAGCATTTGTTTCAACAATGTTGTTGATCTTCCTATCAGCTTTTGTTATCAATGGATCTCCACAAGAATCGACGACGACGCTTGTTCCGGCGATCATAACATTCGGCGATTCGACGGTCGATGTGGGAAACAATGACTATCTCACCACTTACTTTAAGGCCAATTTCCCCCCTTATGGAAGGGATTTCATCAACCATAAACCTACTGGCAGGTTCTGCAATGGAAAACTAACCACTGATATTACTGGTAACCATATATCTTTCTTTCTATAAATTATTCTCCCTGGAATCCATCAACCATTTAGTCAGTGGGCCACCTATTCAATGGGTCATCCCACTGATACAAATGATCTTGACATGAACATGCTCCATGGTTTCAAGTTCTTAGCTCCTGCTTGGGCAGTTTAAGATCAATAGAGAAGCATGATTCATGGGATTATGACCCAGTTAAAAGTCTTTTTATTGAACAAATGGGTCAGGTTGATGAGTCTCATATGGTACATATATATACATGGTGCATGTATGGTGACTATGGCCTACCTCTCTGATGATGAATCCTGCACTACCATGTGTTTCAACTCCTTCAATACTGATTAAATTTCTCATGGCAGCTGATGTTCTAGGCTTCACCACTTACCCTCCAGCATATCTTAGCCCTCAGGCATCAGGGAAGAACCTTCTAGTAGGAGCCAACTTTGCTTCTGGTGGTTCTGGTTACTATGACAAAACAGCCATCTCCAGTGTAAGAATCCATCTTCACCCTGGCAGCCATTTTCATTGTCAACTGTTCGGAAAGTGTCTCAAATTCAACCAAAATGTGCAATCGGGAGACATGTTCAAACTTTTTTTATCTGCATTTTTTACCTGATTAGGGGTCCAACCCAACACGTGGATTGAATATGGTTTTTTCGGCTGTGATCAGGTACAAACCCTTCAAGTACGAGCAAGGTCCGAATGGTCTCAGGGGTGAACACATCAGTGCCAAAAAAATGAGTTACACTTTTTAGAAGCACTTTTCACTTTTTGGTGCTGGTGTGTCTGCCCCTATGCCGTTCGGATCCTGTTCATTCATGCACGGTTCGTACCAAATATTCCTGAAGGGGTTTTTTTTGGGTTACGTGAGATTTCTTGGGAACTCTGCCACCCCACTTTTATCACTAAAAATTAGGTGAGAATGAATCTTGTGAGAACTGTGAAAACAGCATCAGAGTACGGACACATCAGCACCGAAAAGTGATAAGTGCCCCCTAAAAAGTGCAAATCACTTTTTGGTACTGATGCGTCAACACCTCTGGTGCCGTTTTCATGGTTCTCATGAGATTCGTTCTCACATAATCCAAGCCCCACTTTTATTGGATACTTATACTCTTCGCTCATAGTGAAACTCCCTCACCATTTTCACCCGTGGAGTAGTCCTTAAGCCAAACCACATAAATCATTTTATGCTTTGTGTGATTGCTGTTTCATTCGAACTCTAGGGTTTCCGCACAACATCAACTTTGTTACAATTTCTTTTGGTGCTTAATTAATTGGTTATTGTTATCTTGTGGCAGAATGCGATCCCATTGTCACAGCAGTTGAAGTACTACATGGAATACCAGGCTAAGCTAGCGATGGTGACTAACAGTAGCAAAGCAGCATCCATCCTCAAGGATGCACTATACATAGTAGGCACCGGCAGTAGTGACTTTATTCAGAATTACTACATCAATCCTCTGCTCAACAAAACATTCACTCCCAATCAGTTTTCTTCATTCCTGATCAGCATCTTCTCTAGCTTCATTAAGGTTTGTTGTAGTTGTTGTTTTAGTGTTCAACTACATTAACTCTTAACATCTTTGGCTGGGATTTGGTGCGACCTTTATAAACGGCTTAAGGTCCGCCCTGTATCAGGGTTGGACACATCAGCGCCGGAAAAGTGATTTACATTTTGGGGGAGGGGGGGCGATTATCACTATTCAGCATTGATGTGTCCGCCCCTGATGCTGGGCAAACCTTAGGCATTCTTTGAGGGTCACACCAAATCCTCAGGGTAACCTCTTCTACAACCTTAAGGTTTTAGTAGAGACAATTAATTGCATTATTAAAAATGCGCCTCAGATTTGGTGTAATCCCTAAAGTGAGCTTAAGATAGGACTGACATTATGGGCCAACACATCTGCACCAAAAAAGTGACTTACAATTTTGGGGGGATGCTTTTCACTTTTTAATGCCGATGTGTCATCCTCTGATGTTAGTCCCACCAAATCCACAATGTTCAAAATGGTATCAAAGCAGGTTTTAGGTTGTGAGTTCAAATCTCTCCGTGTATCAAGTATATTAACTCTAACATCTCCTACAACCTTAGGGTTTCAGAAGAGACGGTTAATTGCTGTATTAAAAATTTAGTTCTAATTAATCACGGTTGGTGGTAAGGTAAAATATCATACAAAACTATTGGGATTGAATGCTTAAGAAGCAAATGTTTGATGTGGGTTGGTTGTTTTTGTTTTACAAACAGGACTTATATAAGTTGGGAGCTAGAAAAGTTGGGGTGACTTCGCTTTCACCTTTGGGTTGCCTTCCTGCGGCAATCACATTGTTTGGATCTGGTAATCAAGGGTGTGTGTCTCGGATCAATAGAGATGCCCAGGCGTTCAATAAGAAGATTAATTCAGAAGCAACGAAGCTCAAGAAGCAACTCACTGGCCTTAAGATCGTCATCTTTGACACTTATAAGCCTCTCTTGGATGTCATCCGCAGTCCTTCCAACCATGGTACTTACGCAACTACCAAGTTACAAGTTTTAACTATTAAAACTGAACAAAGCCTTATTCCAACTGGGGTGGCTAAAAGAACCCTGTTCTCTCGTAGTCAGGATCCTCTCCTGTCCACAAGTACTCTTGTGGTTAGGAGAGGCAGACCAACACATATCCCCAAAAAGTGAGAATCACCATTTTCATTTTTTGGGGGTATGTGCCCGCCTCTCCTACTCTTAGTCACAAGAATACTTGTAAGCACTAAACAGTAGAGGATCGGGAGTAGTTATTCAACTTCATAAGCTCTTAATATATTAATGGGTTTGATTTGGCCAAAGGTTTTATGGCAGCTACCGACGTAACGAAACCATCTTCTTTTATCTGGGCTTTGGACTGGAATAGATATATATCCAATCAAAAACCTGATCTTCAAATTAGAAATTGGAAAAGCGTGCTATAGGCATCTTATATAGATCAAGGCTTTGTATTTCAAGCCTCTAGGCATAAAGGAGTCTGGATCCTTTGTAATAAGTTGAAATACATTAACGTGAAACTTACTTCAAAACATGATATGTATAAAAAAAATTTAAAAACCCAACAAAATTTTCACGGGAGTTTTAAAATTTTTTAATATGTGTCACACTGTAGACATTTTTACACGTTAATGTAGTTTTACTTACTGCAGAAGATCCTGGGAACCGACAACAGTTTGGAATGGGATATAAATGAGCCTGGCTGAGCTGACCTTTGGGTAACTTGGCTCGGATCAGACAAGTAAAGATTTGCTAGGATCAGACTCATCTTAATTAAGTCCATGTTACTATCAGGACTTGATGAGTCTAAATTGGCAAGCCTAAAACTCCCTTAATTCAAAACTCAAAAATTAAAACCATTGATTAAAATGGAAAACTAACAATATAGAAGCCTAAACTGAAGATGCCAACTTGCTAAGTTGGTAAAGTCTGTGGGTTCAAAACACGTCTTCATCTACTAATAAATTAACGACTAACGTTTTCCTATACCTAAACTGAGCTAAACCCACCTAACTCAGGACAGATTCGTTCAGCTAACCATATATAGTTGAAGCATTGTTAGTTCATAAGCGTACCAAGCAAGCTCTGCTCATTGACTGCCATAGATTTTGGATCCCATGAAATAGATATTGTGGGGACCTCTTTGCAGCATGAATCAATATGTGACACATGTCCCCATAGGGATTACTTTGATCTCTTCGCAGCAGCTTTGGTGCACTGGTAGTGGCTTGGACTGTCAGTATGGAAATGCGGGTTCAAGTCTCATGAACAGCCACTTTGTGCAAAGAAGCCAAAAGTTAGGTCTGTTTTCGATCCATTCCTCCCAGCACCCTGTAGTTAGGGTAATGACATTTTTAGCTTCCATTCCGCTTAAATGTAATAATCAAAATACCTCATAGGAATACCTATGGCATCCTAACCACTTGAACCCACTGTCGCATCGATAATCGCACTACCCTTCGGGTCTATTGTAAAACTGCTGCCCATGGGGTTTGAAACCCCAACCTCTCCCCTTAAAAAGACCATACCAAGCCATCTCTCCTATAGAGGCACATAACACTAGCACAGTATTTCCAATAACATTTTATGAAGGTTGTCTCCTCGTAACCTGCTAACAATGATAGTGACTTTCGAAATCCTAAATCGGTGATCACCATCAAATCTGTTAAACATCTTCTCATGAGCATGGGAACTGTTCGGATCATTTTACCTTCTTCACAGAAGAAACGAGATGTAATAAAATCAACAAGCAAAACGAAAAAGAAATCACACATGAATCTTGTGGAAAACCCCAGTTTGAAAAAAAAACCAAGGAGCCGCATAGAAAACTTTTCAGAAAAACTCATCTAAAAACGATTTACAAGTTTTATAAATGCTCTCTTCGCACACAACCCTAGAACAAGAACATATAAATACCCTAAAACACTAATACATATGCAGATAAGGTTCGGATCCGATCTGGTTCATAAAAACGGATCAAATCAGTTTCTTCTTCAGTTTGTAACCAGGTTAGATTTCTGTTGAATTCCTGATTTTCACCCCAACAAATCAAACTTCACACACTACAGGAACAATAATGATTGAGACGGTATACCATTTGATCAAACAGAATCAATCCTCTTTCCATTTGAGCCATATATAACATTAATCATGCAAGCTGGGTTTTAAATGAACAGGGTTCTTGGAGACAAGGAGGGGTTGCTGTGGAACCGGGATTATTGAAGTGACATCATTATTGTGCAATCCAAAGTCGCCAGGGACATGTTCCAATGCCACCCAGTACGTATTCTGGGACAGCGTCCACCCATCTCAGGCTGCAAATCAGATTCTTACGGATTCATTGATCGTCCAAGGCATCCCTCTTTTTGGATGAATAGATAGATCGACAGATAGAACATGGTATCTTTGTGTTCTAATAACTTTTGGGTTGATATTATGATCACCTATGAATGTGTTTTTAGGATAGAAGAAGAATAAATATGTGTTTGTACTAGGCAACTTTTACTAATCTTAAATTTGGGGTATTCACTTCATCATCTCAAATCATCAGTGTAATGTTTTCAGCATAGTTGAGTTGGTATGGCTAATGTCACTTACACTTTAATTATACTTTCTTATGGAAGCCTTTTGAGGCCTTTACATCCAAATGATCAAAGCATTATGCACTGGTAGTGTTCCTACATTGTTCAGAAACACTGAAAGACATGAAATTAGGTATCATATATAAGGAAGGTGATTGTGCAGGGGAAACAGCCTTGATATACCATATGGTGGGATTCAGGCACACACGGATCATCAAATCATGATCAATACAATAGACAATAACAAAGCAGCAAAAAGCTCAACAAGCACATAAAAGAATAAGTTACCGCAGATTTAAGTGGTCCATGGGATGAGAGAAATTAGAGTTTCACAAGAGGAAAAGAAAAGAAAATTTACTAAAGCCGATAGAATTACTCATTAGAAAACTAAAAAACCATGAGACTCCCAAGCCCTTTTACTGTAATTCCTTACCATTTCTTTTTTCACCAATACCTCTAACAAAATACTTTTCTTTCTCCAATCCCAACATCCTTTTTGTGCCAGAACCAAAAATCCCAATTAATTATTGACACCTTTTTGTAAACTCTCCTCCAAATGCCTTGGTCTTTCGTGTATGAAAGAAAATTGATAAATAAAGTTAAACTCTAGTTTGACACAACTTATATTTTGAAGTTCAAACCTCATCTCTCCAATCCAATGTATGACAAATAAGACACAAACACAACAGTAACATTCTCAAGTTAGTATTGTTTTGAGGTTATGGTCTATCCAAATTACAGGTAAGGAGTTGGTGGACCATGTTTATAGCTTACACTAACCAGTCTATACTCTTAGATTTACAGCTAAAACTTAGGAAGGACATTCATACATAAGGCAGTTTTTAATGTATTTGTGTGTATGTATTCAAGGGGCGACCCCATACTCAGATCAATGAGTTAGTGGACCATATGCATGGGATGGAGGTTAATGTCCATTGAGGTAGACATCAATATAGTGGACTTTTATGCCCCAAATAATCATCTGGCAAGTGGTAACCTGTTAATATGCCATAAAAGAGCTTCAATTGCTTCAAATCTTAAGAAACAGAATACGTTTCTTATTTAGTAAGTTGTTTTTTCTTTGTAAAGAACACAAAATCAAGTACTATTGAGAGGGGGAAAACGAAGGAACGTAGAAGTAAAGATCCACAAAAGTTATAGTTGTAATATGATGATATACTGAATAAGAAGAATAGTGTTGGTCCCTCGTAGTCACAGATTTACAGAATGCTTAATAGCATAAGCATTGGAAGCAAAAACAAATGAAGATGTTCTCATGGGTTGAAAAAATAAGAGATGACTGTATTAGAGGATAGAACCGGTTATTTCATCTTTGACAGACAGCAACTTCAGTGCACAGTGCATCTTAGGCAGTGCATTAAGGCATCTCATCAAGCACCAACAGCGCCTGCCGCAGTCCCAGCATTTGCCTGTTTCAGCGCTTGAGCCGCTTTTTCAACTTGCACAGCCAAGGACTCCGGCGAATCCATAAATTTGATTAAATCAGAGTTGTTCAGTTCCAACAGCATTCCTGTTATTTTAGAAGCAAGATTGGGCTGCAATGAGAGAGAGATTAATAAGTGAACATGCAGTAGGATATACAAGCACATTTCTACAAAGATTGATTACCTTTGGAAGATCAAATATATTTTTTCAAGGATTGAAGTTTTTAGTAGTAGAAAACCTGAAGTTTCTGAACACAAGGATAAAGAAATTCCCCAATGATCTGCTTGTGTTTCAGTGGAGATGACGCTGTAATCATTTTTCTCATAGTTGATCCTTGAGTGGAAGCCCCTGCAGGGCAATTCTTCTCCTTATTCATTTTCATAGTAGAGTATTTCTTGGGCTGTAAAAGGGGGAAGATGTAAGTAAAAATGAATGCAATTCAATGCAAAAACAGCAACAGTAAAATAAACTGTGTGTGTGTATAAGACAGGCTGACAAAGCTGGTCTGGAAGTGATTACTAGGGATGAATTTGGCAAGTTGATCAGGGCAAGGGCTGAACAGAGGTGGTGTACATGTCCATTTTAATTGAAGCCCAAGCTGGGTTATTAGGTCTGCAGGTGGCAGCTGCTCTTAAGGTTAAGCGTGTCATTTTGAAAGGGGATGCACTAATCATCATTAAGATTCTCAATGATCCAAACTCAGTTGGACCATGGGAGGTTTGAAATGTGATTTATGACTTGAAATATCTTGATGCTGATTTCAAAAATAATTCCTTTTGCTTTGTTAAAGGGTCAGCCAATGTTATAGCCAATCATTATCTTTTTGGCTAGAACATGGTCTCCCTCTCTCCCTTGGTGGCTATCAAGGGCTATGGATAAGGATGTTTTTTCTTTCCTCTTGTAGGCGGAGATCTTTTTCGTCTCTAATGACCATAAGAAAAGAAATGATGCCAGAAAATGAAAATGGGCATCTAATCTTAATGATGCAGTAAAGTTATTCTTGTATGCATATGTGGTAAAAAAATACAACTGAAAGCTATAGATAATTTTTAGAAGAAAAAAAAACACATACCCGCTGTTGCTCAATCCTTTGTATTGTATTAATGGGGTGAACACCACCGAAATGCAAGTAAGGAACATATGGAGCTTGACGTAAGGATTCGTTTACCCAGTGCGCCGTTTGCCGGTGCTGTGTTTGCTTCCTTGAAATCTGCAAATGCAAGTTCTTAATTCGAGTAAACAAATAAAGGAACCTGATTGAGTGTAGCTAATGAGAAAAGAAACCAGTTAGTCCGCACCTCTAGGGGAAACATTGTTCCACAACTCTGTCTATTAGGAGGAACCAGTTCACCCATATTCATATCAAATTGCTGATACATGATAGGCTGCTGTGGGTTTATGTGTGAAGCTGCATAATAGAGTGGATCCAATCCCGGGGGAACAACTGTAGGGAGAGAAGAGCACAGCAAACCCTGCGTATATTGGGCATATTGAAGCTGCAATGCTTTAAGGCGATCTTCCTTGGATTGAGCTATGGCCACATACAGAGACTTCCCTAGAAGTGTGGTTCCTTCAAAACAAGAAGTTCAATGTAGACAATTAAGAATGGTTTCCTTCAAATGATCAAATAAAACAAATGAAAATAGAAAGGAGTTTAAGGTTACCGTGAAGTGTAGCCAAAGCCTTCTTTGCTTCATCAGGAGTGGAGAAGCTTACAAACCCAAATCCCTTGCTTATCCCATTATTGTGGCGCATCACTTTAGCTGAAGTTATTTGACCACAGCCACTGAAATGTTCTCGTAATTTGTCATCGTCAATGGAATCATCAAGATTCTTTACATACAAATTTGAAGCCTTAAGCTTTTGAATCCTTGTATCACGTACCACCTTATATTGATGCTTTAAGAGCTGCTCCCGTTCAGCCTTCTTCATAGCCCTTCCGACAAAGATATTCTTCGAACCTGATGCACAAAAAATGATCAAGTTACAGGATGCACACACTCAACATCAAAAACAACCAAAAAAAAATTCTTATTAATTGAAGGGAAGGAGAGAGTTACCAAGCTGTGCACCATTCATGGCATCCACAGCCTTCATAGCATCTTCAGGTGACTCGAAGCTGACAAACCCGAAGCACCTTGATTTCCCTTGATCATCCTTCATGATGGCAACACTGCTGATTTTACCGAACTCAGAAAACTTCTGACGAAGTTGATCCTCAGTCAAAACTTGATCCAGATTCTTCACATATAGGTTAGTGAATTTCGGTTCTTCACTGGCAGCTTGCCTTTCGCTCTTCTTGACAAATTTAGAAACATATCTGAGGGTAAAAAACATATGACAAAATCAAACCCATTAAAATAAAATAAAAATCCAAACGCCCATTTCAATCACACGGTTCGAAAGAGACCAAGAAGAAAGCAAAAGATAAACAATCTGTAAACAAAATCACCCAATCAAAATAAACAAGGGAGTAGAAATACCGAATTGAAAGCCTAAGTGAAAGAACAGATATCAAAAATACAGGAGAAAAAGAAGCCAAAATGATTATAAAAAACATAAAATTCTTGCATACAACCCTGTAAATTCAAACATAGTAAACAAAGAAACAAAAAAGCTTAATAAAATGGTCGTCAATTATCAAAAAAAAAGAAACAAACGAACAAAAAACATTTCAAATTGAATACAAAAAATGGGGAAAAGAACCACAAGCACAGAAGAAGTCAAGCTACAACCACAAAACCTATCTGAAAGATAGAAAAACAAAAGGTTTTGCAGACGCGAAGGCCAAGAAAAAAATCATGGAAACCAAAAGAAGAGAGATAGAGAGAGAGAGAGAGAGACACACACATCTTACATTTTCTTCCCTAGAAGCAGAGTATCATGAAG
>JAOXJP010165037.1:0-12799 GCA_025762735.1 Platanus orientalis
CCCTTCTTACTTTGGTATAATCAGTGTGAAGTGTTTATAGATCCTTATTACTTGCCACATAGGAGGTAGTAATAACCTTTGTCACATGGGTATAATCCGTGTGAACTGAACCCTTTTCAGTTGGGTTTAAATGCTACGAATTTGACCATTATCAACTGGGTCTAAATGCTACGAATTAGACCATTCTTATTGGGGTTTAAATGGTATGAACTGTTATATATTTTGGCTTTATCACATATATATGTTTTGTTATGTTCTAGCTATGATATGAAATATGATATGATCTATTTTATTTTGTAAATGTAAAGGTATATGTTATGACTGATTTCTGTTATATACATGAAACTATGATTTTTATTAAAATGTTTAGTAATGTATAAGATTGATTTATGAACTGCTATGCATATTGAATTGTAAATAAAAAAGTATATGTTTAGTTTATGAAATCATGCTAAGACTTGATCCGCTGTTTCCATAGTTTATTGTTTTCTTGCTAAGTTTGTCAAACTTACCCAAATCTAACACTACAGATGATGAGGAGATTGTAAATTAGTTAAAGACAGAACACTTTTATTTCAGTTATTTGAATTAGAGACTTTATTTCAATTTAGTTTAGTTATTTCAATTTGAATTTTAAGAGATGTAATAAGTTAGGAATTTTGAGTATTTAATTTCAGTTGATAGATTGGATTATGTCATATTATTTATTTAATTGAATGTAAATGTTAAACATTCCTTATGAATTATTTACAAAATTATGGTTTATGACTTATGGGATTTTATACAAGTTAGACTTATGAGAATGTGATTATTGAGAAGTGATCGATATATTATTCCATTGCGTATAAATGTAAAGATAACGAAAAATTTATAAAAGTTAATAATTAATGAATGAATGAAAAGTGAAGTGATGTGTTAATGTTACGTGCCAAAATTCGTGGCCCTACTGGTATGGGTTTTGGGGCGTCACAGTGTCATTATCACGTTTCTTAAGGATAATTAAGGTCTCCCACTTTATGTGCAGGGGACCGTGTGGCAAGCTAACCCCAAGATACAACCAAGCTCAGATCAAATCCTGTCTCTTAACGAGGCACACTCTAGAGAGACCACGATACCTCCCGTACAAACTTATTGCCCTTAATGGTTCAGTGCCCAAAAACAAGTGACAATAATCGTCCAAATTATATTAAAATTTGACAGTTTCCCCTTAAGAAGGTGAACAACATATGTCAAATCCGAGTCACGAAGACAAGGATCTCTAACTCAATGTTATTCTTAAGGAACTACTGATTACATGGAGGATTTAAGCCCATGGATTTAAGCTGTTACCTCCTACAAGGGAAGTGAATCCAAGTGCTAAACTTGGTCACTGGTAGGTAGACCCCCATGGCTCATGACCTTCCTCTTCGTTTTCTCCTCTTCTTCTTTCTCGGGTTCCTCTTGTTCCCTTTCTTTGCCTTCCACCAAAATTGATTTTAAACCTAAGTTTTAGGCCTTTTTATAATTTGTTTTAACCACCCTTCCACATATCCAATTTTGGGAGAACATCAATCAAGCTTCTTGACCACAATTGGGATAGACATGCTTGGTCCACTTGTTTCAAACCCACCACGATTAAGCTTAGCCCATCTAGTCATGAGCCTTATTCGCGAGTTTGCCTTAATCGCCGCTCACTGGGCCATAGTCATAGACTGGATCAGTCATAAACTAGTTCACAGTCATGAACCATTTAGCCATGCCCTTTCAATGATGGACTAGCCATCCTAACCTTGTTTAGTCATAGGCTAGGGTCAATTTCCACTCAAGTCAGTCATCTACTAATCCGGTCCAATCACAAACTACTTGTCCCTTGGTTCAGTCGTGGACCCAAGTTAGTCATCGACCCTGTCTCATTTCGACCATCTACCGTAACTAAACCAGTTCCATGAGAATCCATATGGGATGTCAAAAATGAATATTACGACCCTAATGTGACTCTGTAATGATGCACACGTTCTAAGTGAAAAGTGTGCCTCAAGCGCTCTTGCGCCCAAGTCCTTGCTCACACTCATCCTTGAGTCCGTGCTCATTCGCATGCACATGTGCGTGTGCACAAGGTGCATAACTCTTGTTACACTGTAGCAATCCAAGAGAGAGAGGGCTCTTAAAGCACACAAGGTAGGGGGGGAGGTCATTTCTTATAAGGTGGAGTATCCTCCCCTTCCCAACTGATGTGGGACTAAACATTTAAAGCTATAATTTTGAAAACAAAACTGTTGAAAGCATTAAAACAGTTTTTATTTTCCATAACCCCTCACTTGTTTTTAAAATTTTTGAAAACAAATATTACGGGCAATAAGCGAAGTCCCTTGAGCATTAGCACATGATGGATGACCTTAGAACCAACACCTTGTATAATAAACTGTTGTCCATCTGAGAACATAGTTGAGTACCTTGGAACGAGTATCTATTTTGACAAATCTAGCTCATTACATGCCCAGTCTTCTAAAGAGGGTTTACAAATCTCACAACTTGACACTTTAAAGTCTGTGCGTATCCCAAATCTATTGAAGGGCTTTTGAGATGACTTAAATCTCATGGGAAGTGATTATTTTCTATCCCTAGAAAGGTGAATATTATATTTGGCATCAAAGTACCAGACTTTAGATAATGGAGAGTTCTTTTGAGAACCATCAATAGCGTGTTTTAGCTCTACCAGGTTTTGTTTTAATCCAACTAGGGTATGGTTTAACCCATACAAAGTATATTTCAACTCAACTACAATATGTTTCAACTGATCCAAAGCATGTTTAAGCTCAACCTATGTGCTATTTCAACCCAACCCGAGTCTTCATAAAACTCATTATGATAAACTGATTGTAGTCCCAAACTTGCCATCTAACTCGATTCTCAACTTACCATCCATAGTCCTAGATTGTAGGCTTGAAGCATTACTCTACAAGATTCCTCATCTGTCAGAGTACACTCATCCATAGGATCACCATCTATGGGATTGTCATAGGAACATATTATAGTCACAAAAGTGATAGTTGTGCTTTCTAATAGTACTGACTTGTTTATCCATTAAACCTTTGGACAACTCATGTTGGTTTCTCATTAAACCTAAGACAACCAGATTGAGTGTCCATCAACACCACCTTTAGGTCTGTCGATCCCTTAGACTTATCAGAGAAAAAATCCCCTTAAGGCTTTTTCATAGAGCGGATTAACCATCCTAGATGACATTACACTTCAGATAGCCCTAGGCATATTGTGCAACAACTCCTCGTAACATGCATGTCTTCAGGCGTAGCTTGGATTACTTATCACGTGATATATTGACATTTCTGTCCTCAAGTGCCTCCACTTGAATTTTCAAAGCAAGTATCCTTCATTGTCTTCACCTTTATTACCATTGCAAGTTTCTCATAGGTACTCTAGCCTAAACAAAGTATATAATGTATATCACGTGCTTTAGGCACACTGGCCTAAATCACTAAAGATAAAGTCATCTCTCATATGCAAACCAGAGTTTCACGCAATTATAGACATGAGCTTGATACTTCTAATGTCAGATCAAAGTTAAAACATCTTGAATTATCAATGTTCACTAGAATATGTATCAGTGCGTCTACTAATATCATCATTCATTATTATTCTTGTCACTAAAGACATGATTTTTGGTTATGATTCCTAAGGAATAAGCTACTACACTTCTTTCAAATTTCATGGAACTTGTCTTCAATCCTAACAATCACGAATTTGGACTTAACCAAACACCTACAACAGGTAGCTTTGTAATGTTCATAGACACTAGTGAATCCATCCAAGATAGATTTCTTGGCTTCCTCATATCCTAGATACATTGAACCACACTTTGATAATTTAATGTCCTCTACTTGTTAATCTCGTGTATTTATTCCTATAACCTTTTTAAGGCATTTTTGGACTCATATAGTCTATATCTTATCATTGGCCTATCACGAGTATCCAAATACCGAGATTTCCATCAATCAATTGTTAATTTCTATATTAACTTTTGCCAATATCATGGGTATTACTATTAAGACAAACTCAATCATGTTGAATATTTTATTGAGAGCCTTCACAAAATATTATGGATTATGTACAATAATCTCTTTTGTCTTGATAGACAAACTTGCTCTTCAAAAGTTAACGACAACCCTAAATCTTTCTTGCCAATCTTCGACCAATAAACCCATGTGTCCTAAAATTTACACCACATGCAAATCTCATAAGTCCTTCCAGAAAAACATGGAATCAACTAGATTCAAAATCCTTTGCCAATGAGAGTTTCAATTCATCACACATCATGCTATGATTTGGTAGCCTTCTTAATCCTCTCTAGGATACCTATCACCTTCTCATCATTTATAGACATGACAGTCCTTTGACTACCACATGTGATATCTTATTTTAAGCTTATCAAATTAGGAAAGCTTCTAATTTCATTTGATTTAATAGTCAGGATTCCTAACACAATCATATTGACCATCTTGATAGATTTTTCCACATTCAGAGAATCTATCATAAAGTTAAACTCAATTTTCAATCAAAGACAACCAATCAGTCAATAGAGAAAATTTTCCTTTGACGCACTATTAGGATTGTGTTTCTTCAAAAAGCTAACTTCTACCTATTTGGTATATGTTTTACAAGGAGGATCCATTATAGAGTGCAATCCACATCTACCATTGCAATCCAAAAGATTGCATCATCCCTCACTACACAATTGTGCATTACCACATGATCATATAGTAGACATTGAATCTCCTTTTGCCAGAACCAAGTACCTTTGGTGTTATACACTCTGGCTACCATATGAGGTTCTCGGTTTTCACCAATCCTTAAATACATTAGTGTTCTTTGATACATGCCTCCTTACTTCAATTATTTCCGAGATCTTATAAAAAAAAGCTTGATCTCACTAGATCTAACATATGGAGTCGTTGGATCCTTAAAATACCAATCTTTACAAGATTTCTGGTCTAATATCTGTCAAATGTGAACTTTGTGTGTCACAATCCTCAAAGTTCACATTTTCATAGGTGTGATGTCCATAATCTTAGTTACAAGCTTGAGGCAGTTTGATCATTATATGTATGCTAAGCATGTTGTCCTTGTTTGGTGAAATAGCATGCTTGTGTGGGATATATTTATAACTACTTGCTATAAAACAAGGCCAGCTGGGCTGAATCTAATTAGCCTTATGGTATTTATGAATATTTTGAAAATCAAAATATGAATAAGAACGATCCTCCATTTGATGATAACTTCACGGCTTTAATTAATTAAAAGCTTTAAAGTTTACTTTTGGTTTTGCTTTATTACAAAGTTTTTGAATTTCGTTTTAATTAATTGTTTTGCATCAAGGAATAGTTTCAAGTTGTTTGGGAGAAACATGAAGAGGGCTTATAAGAAAAGGTTGGTTTCCTATGGATTAGTAGCTAAGGGAGAAGGGAGGGGGGATACTTCTCACACATGCAAAACCGAGTGACCGAAGTGAAGTGAGATGGAGGATTTATAATTTTTATTTTATTAAATTACAATATTTTCTTTATGTAAGGAAAGCTCATAATGGGCTTGCCATATGAGACCCATGGACGGGCTAGTTTAAGCAAGCTTTGGTAGGTCATATGAGAAATCAATAATTTATAATTATTGGTTGATACTGTATTAACTTTTCAAGAGAAGATAATATTTCTACGACTGAAAAAAATATACGCATGTGAATACATATGCTCATAGAGAAAGAGTTTTTTGATAATTTATTAATCTATTAACATTTTATCATTTGTTTCTTCATCTTCTGGAGTTTTGGAACACATAAATTCACTTGCATGTCGCAGAGGATTTGATAGGACAACTTAGAGAGTGGCTAAAGTTGGAATGACATGATCAGGGCTGACACATCAGAGCCAAAAAGTGAAAAAATCCCCCAAAAAAGTGTATATCACTTTTTCGGCACTGATGTGTCAGCCCTAATCTCATTCCAACTTTAGCCACTCTCTAAGTTGTCATACCTAATCCCGCCTCCTTGCATATACACGCTTAGAGGGGAAGCTACGGTCGTTAAATCCTGGGAGTGAGGCACTAGAACAGCCTTTGCACATATCTTAAACTAGAGGGGGAAAAATCCGTTTAAGGACAATAGATGATGTGTTACTGCTTTATATTTCGTACTAACATTATCACGCTGCGCTATTGCTTTATATTTCGATTACGATACATCATTATCACCCCACTGCCACCTGCTAATTGATGTTCTTCCAACTAATTTTAGTTTACATTTGTATTTTTCTTTTTTGTGGAATGTTTACTTTCGTGCTAATGTTGATTTGCTATTCATAATCCATATTTGATTATGGTCAAAAGTATGCACATATAGTTTCCATAAAGTACTCTATTTTACAATAATCCCAAGCAAGCCTTATGGTCCTAAAATCAGGCAGGGCCATACATTGCCACCTCTTAGTTGGTAGTAATGATACAAGTTGCAAGGACGTTTGTATAGGCAATGACAGTGAGCATAGACAACATTAGGATGGGGCCCTGAAATTGAAGGAAAGTGAAAGATCAGACATATGGTCAGTGCAGAGAGAGAGAGAGAGAGAGAGAGAGAGAGAGAGAGAGAGAGAGAGAGAGAGAGAGAGAGAGATTTGTGTATTTATTTTTATTTTGTTGTTTTGTCTTAGATTAAAAATGCATGAGATGTCAAATGGCTTCATTTGAAATTTTGAACTGAAAGTAGGTTTTATCAAGATCTAATAAATGTGCGAAGGGGTACGTTGCCTTAAAAAATGAAATCTGCCCCGCATGCTTTACTATGGGGTCCATTCAAAGCGCACCCAACTCGAGGTAGCTGCATGGCGTACTGCACGTAGTTTGTATTCACATATGTTATATGGTTGATATATACCTCTGATTTCTTAAAGGGAATCGTACCATATATCCCTCCTTCCACTGCTTCCTTTTGCTTAAATATTGGTTAGAATTTTTCAAATTCCAAGATGAGATAACTACATAGGTTTTATTTTATTTTTTTTTAATTTTTTTTTTTTGATATAATTGAAAAGCTTTGTGAAATAATGTTGTATAGTTTTTTATTTTTTATTTTTTCCTTTGCTTTGTTTTGTATAACTCATCGGCCAGTGAATTCTTTATTTCATGTGATTTGCTCATTTGAATAAATCTGCATTAGCTTTCGGAAAAATAATTCTTCTATCACTCAAATATGTCTTATAAAATCTATCAACTAGATTTGCGGATTTTTATCCCAAAAAAAAAAAAAAAAAAATTTATTATTTCTTTTTGATTTGTGGATTGTACAAGTGCAACTTGGGTATGTTCAACCAGAACCCAACTAATTTGACAGCAAATTTGGGAATAAGCAAATTAAAGATAATTTGATTACAACAAATTCAGCACATAAGTTTGGTTCGGCTGGCTGTATTGAGTGGGAATGGGTTTGGTTGGGTGTGTTAGTTGGGTTGTTGGGTCACCCATGTGTATTAGTAGGGTTAATCGGAGAAGCCTGCCCATAATGGGGTGCCACAAGCCACTGTTCCAAAGAGGTAGAAATGAAATTCAAAATTCAAAATTCATAGGTAGGTTGTAATTAACAACCATTCTCCAACCATTTGTGTTGTTAATTATTTGTTTGGTCCTTCTCTTAGCCACATGTAAAAAGCCATCTAATTAAATATATTTGCACACTTTGAGTTTAATTCGTTGCATGTATGGACATTTTTTAATAAAAGTTCAAAACCATAAATTTATAACTAACATGATCATGCGTCTTAGTAATAAGACTCACAACAACGTAGAATCCTATGCAAACTGTTACAAGATACGGTTTGGTTTATGTGCAGGTATACAAAATAAAGTCCATTGATTAGATGATTAGGATAGATTAATTAATGTGGTTCAATTCTCATATGAGTTCGTATCTATTGGTTATCAAATTGGAATCCAGTGATCTTGATTGACAATCGAGATAAACCCACCATATTAGAATTCCAAATTCATGGGTGTGGATCATAAATATTGCATCAATAGGATGGTGGCATGGGGTGAAATTCTCAACCCAACCCCTCTTAAAACTCCATTTGAAACGACTCAACCTTTCCTAGACCAAACCCAAGTGTTGGCAAGATTTTAAGTCACAGGCGTGCCAGAGTTGATAGACTCATGACTAATCCTTTTTCTTCAATCTTTAGATTTCAGGGAATCTTGTTTGCTTAATTGGCTACCCAACTAAGTTTGGTTAGGCAATCAAGAAGGGAAGGGTTAGTCCCATTGCATGTGTTTTTCATTACTCTTTAAAGAGATGATTTGATCGATCAGTGTAACTAGCAAATGAAGAGATGAATTGAACACTAAAACAAATTGAAAAGAATTTTTTTTGCTAAACTGAATCAGACAATGGTTACGGTCTCAATTTAGGTTGTGATCTTCTCTTGAGTTAATCACAAACCTTCTTTTACCAAAAATAAATAAAAATCACAAACCTTTTTTCAAGCATTGAAAAATGCAGGCAGTATCTGAAGAAAAAACTCGAACTTGTGACTATTGCAAACTACCTTAAAAATGACAACTCAAAGTCTTAAACTAACAGACTGTGCAGAAGCATCTAATGTGAATGATGAAAACTGAATTGGTACTAAAAGGACTAAAGAACTTTTAATAGATTTAACTTGAACTGGTTCCCATGGGGTTGGTAAGTGTTGTTGAGACTCTTTTTTCTTTGCTGCTATTCCTTTTGTAATGCTTTCTTTTATGACCTCTGGTAACGTTCTTGTTTCTTTAAATATCCATCTGCTGAACCAAGCCCTTTATCCTATCCTATGTCCTTGACTTGCCAAATGACAATCTCCATTTTTCTTAGAGAAGTTCCTTCGAAGTTTCCCCTTAATTGGACTCATTAAGGCGTCTCCTTTTCAACCAACATAGCTCAACAACTCTTTTCCCCATCCGTATCTCACTCTCTTCATTTCACCAAGACTCCTTTTAATTGACTTGTGGGGTTGCCATCCTCCACCTAACCTCCTCAATCATTCAGCTTTTATATATCCAACATCGACTCTGCTTGCTTTGGATCAAACAACTATGGTTCTTATATGAACGCATACTTCGCCACATTAGTTTTGACGAGGGATTAAAATTAGCAATTAATTTTGATTAATTCATGTATCAGGATTTATGAATTATATGTCATTATGCTTGCATGATTTCAAGGCAGTCGCACATATTGTAATTTTAAAATAGTTCAACAGGCCACCTGATCAAATTGATCGAACACCATTGATTCATTAATCAAACTGTCCTTATTAAACCATCACCTTTCACCAAATCTCTTAGTCCTTGTCATGTGGCCCCTTCATGCTTGGCCATGTCATGGGAATTTTTATGGAGTAAAACAGAAGGACTAGCGTAATCTGACATATTTTCTGGTCCCAGACTGGCACTTTGCACTCGATTAATGAACATGCTGGTTTCAGGTTGAGCATGACCCCTCCATGACTTGGACCTGTCTGATTGCAACCTGCCTAAACAGATATCTCTTTCCTAAAGATTTAGAAAAGAAAGAAAGAAAAAAAAAAAAAATTAAGAACCATACATTTGAAATCATTGAATTATATGAAAGAAACGATCTTAATCATCAAACCATATATCATCACTTTGGAAGGTCAATTAAGTGAGCTGGGTCAATTTGACCCAGCTAGGTTCATGGAACAAGTTCTAATGCATTGAGACTTGGTGCGTAGGTAGGGTTTAGAAATCAACCCCACTTTTTCATGAAGTAAGCGCCATCCTTCTTCATTCATACCTGTAAAACACCTTGACTTAGACCGGTTAGTTGATATCCTCTGCGACGCCCCCTTGTGCGACGCCCCATGAGGCAAGACACAAGGAGGGTGTGGCCCATTCACTTTTGGGGTGACTGTGTCTTGCCTCATGGGGCGTCGCACAAGGGGGGTCGCAGAGGATAACGAGTCCCATAAAGAAACCTAAAAAGATGTCCTAACAAAACTTGTGGTTACATACACAACAATTGATTTAGACACCCAAATAGTGGAGAACATGTCCTTGTATTTCAAGAAAATTAAGTTGCAGAGTGAGACATTCTAAGAAAAAAGAGAAAAAGAAAGCCCAAGTGGAGATTCGGGACTATATAAGAGAAAGATTGTCTGTGTTGACACAGGCATATATAGGCATGCTATTGATTGACACATGATGTGGTTTTGAATTTGGTCTCTTTTATTTACACGTGAATAGGTTTTTGAACTCCAAACACATCATGTGTTAGCTTATAATTCACCATAGACGCTTCAGATATTTTATTATCACAAAACATTTTCTCTCTCTCTCTCTCTCTCTCTCTCTCTCTCTCTCTCTATATATATATATATATATATATATATTATTTGTTATTATAAAATTCTTAACCAAACAGAGCTTTTAACGAGCCAAGCTTTTAGCAAGCCGTGATTAGTGGAGCTCAGCTCATGACAAGTCGAGCTTCAAGCCCTAGTTTACTTAAGTGTTGCAAATGATTGTTTTCAAGATAGTCTTTCCCTACCCTCCACCCCACACGGAGGATCTGAAAAAGCACAATCAACCATACTATTTTTAAGCCATTCAGGCTGCATTTACACCCATATGATGTTATCATTGGCAATTTTCAGGCTATATCCTTCACAAGCAAAGGAAAGTTATAACTTCGTGCTCTTGCCAAACAAGTCATTTAAGAGTTCTAATGGGAAAAAAGTTATCTGGTGATTTTTTTCCTTGGTTCACGCATCAAATGGATTCTAAGTAACATATTACCGAATAATTGTATGTAAGAGCAATGTAAAAATGAATGCAAACCTACCATGCTGCATTTGGATCATCTTCATCTTTACACATGGGAGGACTGTGATGCTTTCTATGGTCGTAGCATTCATTAGAGATTGGTTTGCGGTAAATGGCAGCACCAATAGAGTTCAGTTTGTCTCTCTTGATCGTAATAAGATCCCAACACATGGATTTTGTAAGAGAGGACATTGCTGAAATAACAGACATCTCAAGTCTCTTAGTCCAATCAAATCTTATACTGTGTAAAGAGGGAATATTATTGAGATCCTACCCTTCCAGATCTCCACATCTTCTTTCAGCTTCTGGTACACGGGAGTGGCTGACCAGACAAAATAACCCCCAGGTCGTAGAACACGGTTCAACTCCAAAAGAAGAGTACCACCTGCACTTAAGTTTAAGCTCTTAACAACTATGAGCAAGGCACAACAACGTAAATAGAAACAGAAAAATATTAAAAGAGGTGAAGCACATAAATAGAACCTTCTCCATGCCATGGAACTCTACAACGTGCACAGTGAACAAGATCAAAGACCTTGCTTGGAAATTGCAGCCGCTGGGAACCCATCACAGCTGATATTGCTGGAATTCCGCGTTCAAGGGCAAACTGAACTTGGGCTTCATGCTCATCTTTGGGTGCAAAGGACATTGCGAGAACATCTCTCTCGAAAAGATAACCACCAAAGCTGGCAACCCCGCAGCCAACATCTAGTATCACTCGAGTGTGCTTTCCCCATGCAATATTGGGTACAGCCTGCGACAAACGTCAAAGAAGGTTTCAATTAGAACTAACTTGCATCTACTTGAGTCTAAAATGTCCTGATAAGAAATTAAAGTCTCTATGCCACATGACATATGGTGGGTAAGTGTATAGAATTCAACCCGAGATGTAACTTAGATGATGATGCCGAGAAAACCCGATATGACTCATTTATGGGCCCTTGGTCTGTATTCTTTGACCTGATTTAGGGTCTGATTCAACCCAGGAAGAATAGTGTTTTGAGGGTTTATATTTAGGTTTTTTTTTTTTTTTTTTTTTTTATATTTTATTTTGTGCCATGGCACTATTCATTGCAATCTCTGTTTCGATCATAGTGAAATCTCTCTTTGCCGTTTTCACCTGTGGACATAGGCTTCAAGCGGAACCACATAAGTCATCATCTTGTTCTTTGTGTGATTACTGTTTTTGATGTATTCTTTTTTCTAATTTGTTGCATACAAACTCCAAATCTAGGCTTCTGCACAATAGCATATGTAGACAGGAGATGGTTATTAGAAAGGTAAAGAAACTATCTCCAGTTAAATCGCATCAACATTATTTTCGATCTTTAGAGTAATTGTGTAGTGTCCAAATCATTTTAACCCTAATTTTAACACTAAAGCTACTTATAAATCAGTATTGTATTCCCTATTCTATATGTAAGCCTAACAAAAATAGTCTTGAAATTCCATGTGATGGGATACAGGCCTAAACCACATGATCTATGCAACAAAGAATAAAACAACAACAAAGAAATAAATAATCATACATAAGACAGAGATTTTTAAGTGGTTCGGCCAATTGCCTACATCTATGGAGATATCCGTTTTTCACTGTATGAGAAAAGTAAAAGATGCACAAAGATGCCTTGCTCAAGTTCTCACCCTATAACCTAAGCCCTTAACCCAGTTACACATTTCTTCCTCACTTCTCTCAATCCTGTAAAAATCCCTCTTCTTACCTTCTCTCACAACCTAGAGAGAATCTCTTTGAGAAGAACCCAAAGATAATAAAAACCTCATTAACCACTCTTATAAATATATATATTCTTTCTCTCTCTCTCTCTCTCTCTATATATATATATATATATATTCTCTCTCTCTCTCTCTCTCTCTCTCTATATATATATATATATATATATATATATATATATATATAGAGAGAGAGAGAGAGAGAGAGAGA
>JAOXJP010165048.1:0-12799 GCA_025762735.1 Platanus orientalis
GGATTGTATCTGCTCCTCTTATCATCTGCTCCTCTCAGCACCCTGTCAGGGGGAGGGCACATCAGCACTGACAAGTGATTTTCACTTTTTGGGGGTGTCCATTTCACTTGTTGGCGCTGATGTGCCCTCACCCTGACAGGGTGCAGAGAGAGCAGATGATAAGAGGAGCGGATGCAATCCACTCTCGTTTTGTAAATACAAGACACATATGACATATTCACTGAAATACCTTCTTTTACCCTTGCGTAGCGTTTTTTTTTTTTGGGTAACATTTTGCCCTTGTTTAGTTAAATATATGGATTCCAACAATCCCTGGTTTAAATGGAGACACATCACACCATTAACCACCCAGCATACAACACATTGCCTAACAAATGGTACTTTAACAAAATACTAGGTTCTTATCTATTGTGTATTTACTCTAACACCCTCCTTAACCCATGTATATTATCGATACACCCCTTGTTAGACATGTCGTGCAGTTGGGATTTGGTCCACCCCCCTAACGTACCCCCTGCTTGCCGGGGGGACACTATCACCTCAAATACTGGAGGGGGGGGGTATGTAAATCACTTTTCAAGGTGATGTGTCCCCCTGCCTGTGGGGACACATTAGGGATACTTTAGGGCGGCACACCAAATCCGGAGGGTATCGCGTATTGATTAGTACTGGCGCTATAACTCTCAAAACCCTACTGAGACCCTTTTCTTAAGTTGTGTCACACATTGATTGGTAACGGAGAGTTATCTCTCCAGCCAAACCGGAGATGGCTGATCAAGTAGCTAATGGTAATCATCGGAAAAATAGAAATAAGGAATTACAATGAGAGATTATGCATTAAAAAATTAACAAATCATTGAAGAACAACTTGAGTTTAATATACCTATAAATGAACCTCGTTCTCACAAGAAAAGACAAGGAAAATCTATTAGATTATCCAGCCGATGTTGATCCAGAAGGTGGATCGAGCACCATCCATCCTCAGCAAATCACTATCCATCTCAGTGATTCTCAAAATCCATGCCATCAAGTTGAAGCCCAGATTTTGTTTTGAAGATCTGCAGCAAAAGCATCTAGACTCTTGACCTGCATGGAGCTCGATCCACCTCATCCACGTCCTGTAATTCTCATAGAAGAAAATAAGCCGAATAATAACAGAAGAAGAACAAAAAAACTATTACAGATATGATAACAACCAGGAAGAAAAGGAAACGAACAACAGCACTGCCGCCGTTGCCGTCCTTTCTGCCGCCGTTACCGTCCTTCCCTCTCTTCTGCTGCCGGCCTCGTAGCGGTCGAAGCGGTTTGTCGATAGACTTGTCCCTCACCATTTTCTCACAAAAGCAAGTATTTCGAAGAAGGGTCTTCAAAGTTCTATTGATCTTTCTCTTCAAAAAAAGAATTTAAATACTAAAGAATTTAAGGTATTAATTTCTCGCTCAATTGGTCAAACGAAGCATTTAAATCCAAGCCTCTTAAATCTTGTTTCATCGGAGGAGGACAAAGAAATTACGGGCGCTTGGTTTTCATCTAAGAGAGCTTGCTTAATGTTTGACCGAAGAAGAAGAGAAATAACGAGGAGGTTTAAACTTTGTCTTATTTAATGTTTAACTTTGTTCTGAACTAAAAAACTACCTATCAAATAAAAAAATAAAAAATAAAAAGTTATAAACCCCTTAATTTCGTGCTTGTTTCACAGAAGGAGCAGAGAAAATATAGGAGATTTAAGAGCACTTGGCTTTATTAATATATATTTTTCTTTTCGGAGCTTAGGGGTGTTTGTGCATGTGTTTCGTTCTATTGTGTCTACGCGGTGGACGTGCTTGCTACTAAGATGGATGGCTTTTCAACTATCCATCAACAATTTACTACAGTGAACCAGCCCCAACAGACTGCGTTCACTACTGTTGTGGATGGTTCGCTTGAGACCCACCTACCCAGGTATAAGAATTAAGAAATGATGCCGGTGACGGTTGGTACTGGTCTCCGGTCTTCAGACTGTTGTTGTGGGTCTGTATAACTTTAGACCAAGTCTCGTCTCGTAGTTCACACTCATGTCTTATCTCCTCAGTCAAGTCTATTTTTCTGACTTTGTCCAAGACGGAGGCTAGACGGGAGCATTTGAATGTGGGTCCCTATGTGGACTTCTCTGTGAATTTGAATGGCGAGGTCTCCTATTCCCACACTAGGAAAATTTCAAACGCTGCTACCCAGTTCTTGGCGTATTTAGGGACGTCCCATCCCGGAACAATAACCCGTTAAGGTTTCTCACATGCCTCTATGATCTGAGATTCTGAGCAGATCTTAAGTATCTGGGAACCCATTTGTTTGAGCTATTTTTAGGCTCACATTATTAAGAAATAAAAAATTATAATTTTTTAAATGGCTACCGGATTTTTTAAAATTTTATAAATACATTGGGTTTCATTGGAAAAGTACTGTCTTTAATTCAACCTGGATAAAGCCCGTTTGGGGATCCGGATACCTGTTTTTGTGACCTAATTCAGTTCCAATGACCTGAACTGGGTTTTTTTGTGGGTATTTTGGATTTCGACCCTTGTTAGATTGTAGGGTTTCTTGAGAGGTGTATTGTTGTATAAGGAGGATGTAAGAGGGTTTTAGAGTGTGACAAATTGAAGATTTTGTTAAGACTTTGCTTGTGAGAAGCAAACACATGTTTGTGAGAAGAGTTCTTGGTTTTGCCTTTGGGTTTGGGAACTAACATTGTACGTTTTCTAATATACTCTTTGCTCTCCATTATAGTAAAAGTTCTTGATCACCTTTGCCCGTGTTGTGTGTTTGTTCTTTGTCATTTACTGTTTTCTGGTTTTGTTTCACACGCACTACAATCTTGAATCCAATAACCCATGTCCTGTTTTGTTGCACCACAATGAACCAAACTAGTTTGTAGCTCGCAAATCTAAGTCTGAGCTACAAATTGAGCTCATTAGCTAAAAATTCTTGACCCAAGCTACATTAGGGTTGACTTGCTAAAACCTCAACTCGTTTGGGACTTAATTATTCAAAATCCATCTTCGATGAGTAGATTATACAATTAACTTTATTTTTCCCTTTCTTACTTTATAAAGTGACGAGGGCTTCAATATGTGGGCTGTTAGGCCTTATTCAATCAGTTAAATCTTTAACCATTAGGGGAAAGTTAGGCTCATGGTCTATTGGGCTTTAGGATTTGGGCCTGAAGCAATAAACTAGAGTTTGGTAAGCCAAGCTCACCTCAATCTTGATGAGCCGAGTTTGAGCTTGGCACCTTAGGCTTGAGCTTGAGTTTAATCCTTGTGTGGCAAGGGCTCGGCTTGGTTTGTTGACAACCCCTTGCTAGGGCTTTCAATCAGGCTGGATAGGGCCGGCCTGATTGATCCAAGGTAGTCAAACCGAACCAAACCAATTTTAAAACAATGGGATTCCGGCTGCCCAAACTAAAACTCTTCCCTTAATCTTTGGCTGATTTTAGGCCCATAATTGCTCCTAAATGCATATTACTTATATGAGCCTTTTTTGAACAGTTGACACTTGAATTATTTGATGATAGTAAATTTGCTAAAAATATATAGACCAATATATATATATATCAACATCTAAATAAAATTATTATTTGTTAATTAGTCGGGCCAAGGCTTAGGCTAAAGTTGAGTCTGCCCGAGCTCAGCCTGAATAAAACTCTGGGCCTAAAAGTTAATCCAAAACCAGTCTAGTCTGAAGTTAGGTTGACCCAGTTTGATTATTTTTTTGGTTGGACATATCAGGCTTTGGGCCAGTCCAACCCAATTGATTGCCTTACCCCTTGCACTAGGATTGCAAGTGTTCATTAAAATACCCACCAAATACTTCCTTAGAATCCATGGATGATCCTCCATTGGAATATTTTGACGGCATTGTGGAGTCAGTCAGTCAAACCTAAGCATTATTGCTGAATTATAAAGGCTTACCATTTATGGCTTAGAATCTTTTGTCTTGTAGTCATGGGGATTGATAATATACATTAATACTCTACAACCAAGATACTGTTAGGTCTTATGTATTGTTAATGTCCATGCACAAAACAATGCAAATACATGCAGTGGTCATGTAGTAGGACTTTATGTTGTAATTGTGTATGTTCATGTAAGTCAAAGAAGAAAGTCTTGGAAAGTACCAAGAAGACGAACTTAAAGCAGAAATGACCAAGATAAAGTGACTCAAGCGTTGTTGAAGAATTCCTAAGTCTCAAGTGCTAACTACATCAAGGAAACTAATATCCAAAATTTAAGGGTAAAATTGTAAAATGTTGGTAAGTGGTAATGAGGGTGTTTAGGTATGGACTTAACCTTAGGTGGACTTAGAATGAATTAAAAATGGATAACCCAAACTTAGAAAATGCTCCATAAAGATTGGACCAAAGATGGACCAAAATTGAAAAAATTAAATTGTGCTGAAAAAGAAAAATTGTCCAACTTAATACGGCCATAACTTTTGGTTCCAACGTTCGCTCGTGATCCATAAGTACTCAGAACGAGCGGAACATAGTGAATTAACTGAAAATGAGTTTTCTGGAATTGGGATCAGTCCTAATATTTTTGGGATCAGTTACATAGGATCGGTTCTAATATTTTTGGGATTGGTCACGTGGGATAGGTTGTGATTGGTCACGTAGGATCGGTACTAAAAAAATTGGGATCGGTCCCCAACGAAAAAAATTCAATTTTGAATTTTGCAAGTTGACATAACGATTAGTTTTTTAATTGTTGTAAACTAGCCATTGAGGGATGAACTTGGCCCCTCTAAACCTTTATAAATAGGGTTTTTGAACCTCAAAAAAAGTAGAGAATAACACTTATGCATACATAGCCAAATTCTTGAGAAAGAGAGCCAAAAGTATGAACTAAGAGCTATGAGTTAAATTCCTGTTGGCCAATGACCTTAGAATTGTTACACCATAGTTAAACCCATTCAAGGTCAGTTGTAAGCTTCCCAAACCTTTGTAACTAAATCCTTTGGGAGCAAGGAAGGTGCTTATACAAGTCAAATTCGCCTACATAAGAGGCATTTTGAAAAATGAAGATTCCTTCTTCTACAACAAGTCGTAGCATTCGTTGGAGTCACTGAATACCGATTCTTTGTCTTTGCCGGAGTCACCAAAGGCGTTGTTCATGAAACACTTGCCGGAGTCACCAAGTGTGAGTTAGTCCATCGAAGTCACTGGATGTAGCGAGCCCACCAGAGACACTGGGAGCGCACTTACAAGGAAGTGGATTCTCTATTACTTGTAAGTAAATTCCAGGTTTATTAATTTGTCTATAATAGTTTAGGAAAACTATTAATAAAAATTAAATAGACTCGGGGGAGCCATTTAGAGAGTGGACGTAGGCCGGAGGACCGAACCACTATAAATTTGTGTGTTGTGGTTTGGTTGTTTGTTATCATTATTATTTATGTCTATGGTTATAAAAAACAACCCAACACACTAAGTGACTTCCATTAAGATTAAAATTAATAAATAATTAATTTAAACAACCTTAAAGAATTTATCAGTTCTGCTCCCGCTCTGCTATAGGTAGCATTATAATGCATAACGAAGCCCTATGGTCTATGATAAATTCACAAAAAAGTAATTTACTTAATTAAAAGAATTTCTGTTGCATATTGATTAAAAGAAAATTAAGTAAATTAAATTGGGGCTGAATAAATTATTTAAAAAGAATAACTTATTTAAAATAAATTTTTAAATATTTTATAAAGATCCTATTCACCCCCCCCTCTAGGATCCATTTCGGGAATTTCATGATTTCTTTGGTGCTACCCAATACCTCGCACAAGCACCTTTACTAAAGGAAATGTCAGGTCTGCTAGCTATTAGGTATAACAAATTTCCTATTATACTCCTATATTCGGTGGGATCAACATCAGCTCCATTGATATCCTTTGTTATTTTCTCATTAGTACTAATAAGAGTGTCCAAAGGTTTAAACTCTGAAAGTCCAAACTTGGATACAAGATCCTTTGCAAATTTAGATTAGCTTAGAAATATCCCATCCAATGTTTGCTTGATCTATAACCCAAGGAAGAATCATAATTCTCTTTTCATACTCATTTCAAATTTGGATTTCATTGTGTGTGCAAATCTATGTGTCAATTCCTTGCATGTTGACCCAAAAATGATGTCATCCACATATATTTGGGTAATGAATATGTGAGCATCATTTTTCTTAATGAAAAGTGTTTTATCTACACTCCCCCTGACAAATTGATAGTCCATCAAGAACTTGGTTAGTCTGTCATACTAGGCATTTGGAGCTTGTTTTAGTCCATATAGTACTTTCTTCAACCAGTACACATGATATGGTAGATGTGGGTCCTTGAATCCTTCAGGTTGTTCAACATATACTTCCTCTTGAAGTATTCCATTGAGAAATGCACTCTTGGCATCCATTTAATATAGTTTAAATTTTAAATGACATGCAATGAACAACAAGATTCAAATTGACTCAAGTCTTGCTACTGGAGCAAATGTCTTTTCAAAGTCAATTCATCAATTTGAGCATACCCTTTAAAAACAAGGCTTGCCTTGTTTCTTATGACAGTTCTATGCTCATCTAGTTTGTTCTTGAAAATCCATTTTGTACCGATTATATTTTTATCTTCCAATTTTTCAACAAGGTATCATACATCATTCCTTTTAAATTGATGGAGCTCTTCTTGCATGGCTAGGATCCAATTTAGATCATTTAGAGTTTCTCTACTTTCCTATGCTTAACTGTTGATGTGAAATACACATGATTAATAAGATTTTCAAATTGCCTCTTAGTTTTGACACATTTGTTTGGATCTCCAATTATGTCCTTTGATGAGTGTACCTTAATTATTATTTTTTCCTTAGGGTGCCTCACTTCATTATTGTTTGTTCCTTTTGACTCGCTTCCAAAGTCATGAGAATTTTCATTCTCAAGTGATTTGGGTCCACTTTGAGAATTTTCTTCCTTTTCTTCTTCTTTATTGGTTTGATTCTTTAGTTAGTCATTAATGATGACATTGATAGACTTTTCCATGCTAGGGATCCTTTTGTTGAAGACCCTATAGGTCTTGCTTCTAGATGAATATCTAAGGAAGATTCCTTCATCACTTTTGGAGTCAAACTTGCCTAAGTTTTCTCTATCTCTCAAGATATAACAAGTGCTACCAAAATTTTTGAAGTACTTTAAATTTGGCTTGTTGATATTCCATAACTCATATGAAATTTTAAAGTGCTTGGCCTTAGGAACACCCTATTGCTTGTATAGCATGCAATGTTAACAACTTCGGCCCAAAACCTTTTGGAAAGTTCTTTACTTGACAGCATGATAGTTGTCATGTCTTGTAAAGTTCTATTTTTCCTTTCAACTACCCCATTTTGTTGGGGAGTTTTGGGTGCGGAGAATTAGTGTTTCATTCCACATTCATTGCAGAAGTTAGCAAATTTGTTATTTTCATATTCACTTCCATGATCACTCCAAATTTTCTTAATTGTGAGTTCTTTCTCAGTTTGTAGTTTGATACATAGGTTTTTGAACTCATCAAATGCTTTAGATTTCTCTCTTAAGAATGACACCCATGTGTATTTAGAGAAATCATTTACCATGACCATGAAGTATCTTTTTCCACCAATGCTCTCAGTTCTTGTAGGTCCAACTAGATCCATATGGATTAGCTCTAATGGTCTACTGGTTCTTATGTTAGTCAACTTCTTATGGGGTGGTTTAGTTTGTTTTTCTAGTCGAAAACCACTACATATAGGGTTTTCTTGTCTACTTAGCTTGGTAATCCCAAGTACTAAGTCTTTTTTACTTAGCTTAGACAAGTACCTAAAGTTTACATGTCTTGATTTTATGCCAAAGACTTGTCTCATTTAGCCTAGTGATGAGGCATGTGTTTGGACTACTATCAATTGTCGCCATGCGAATACCTTTTGCTACAACTTCCTCTTTGTTCTTTATCTAGCAACCTTTCTTGGTGAATCCTACATCATAACCTAAGTCACAAATTTGACTTATAAGGTTGTGCTTGAGGCCATCAATAAATAGAACATCTTTCAATGTTGGGGCTTCGGGTATTTCAACTACACCTCTGCCCATAATCTTGGCAGTGTTTCCATCACCAAAAACTACAGTACCTTTCCTTATTGGAACATAGTGTGAGAAGAGTGATTTATCACCTGTCACATGTCTAGAGGAACCACTATCAAAATACCATTGTGAGATATTTGCTGCTTTGAGAGTGGTGTGGACTACAAGACATTTGAGTTCATATTTCTTGACCCATATTTGTTTTGGTTTAACTTTTCTAGATTGAGTCATCTTCATTTTCTTCTCAAGGTTCTCTTGTTCTATTCTTTGGAAGTAGGCTCTTTTCCTGAGATTCATCTTGTTCAACTTCCTTTGATTTTCTTAGAGTGATTTATCTTTTAAATCATCCATCCTTTTTCTACAATCTATTTTTATGTGACCTTTTTGTCTACAATAGTAGCATATGATTTGTGGAGCTCTAGATGTAGATGCATGGAAGTTGTTTCTCCAAGAAGTTTCTCTTTCGTCATGAGTATTACCCTTGATGAACTGAGGTCTTTTACCATATGACACTTTATTTTTAGATGTTGAAGGTTGAGATGTGTTTATAGTTTTCCCTTTATAGAGAATGTTTTGCTTATGTTAAAAAACTTTTGGCTTCTGATAGGGCATATGACATTTTTTCTTATTTCCCAAATGTTTGGGAGGTTGGAAGAAAACTTGACCTTTATGAGTAAGAGTGTTCTTGTGGAATTTCCTTACTGCATTTGGTTTTTGCTTTGGAGGAGGATTTTGCATTTTTTCCTTTCCTTTTATAAAAGCTAAGTTTTGGCCCTTTTTGTGATTAGAATTGTTGTTAAACCCAAGTCCTCTTTTGTCACCACTATTGTTACCCATTGTGAGCATTCTTTGAAGTTTAGGATTTCCTAGAGTAAGCATAGATATTGACTTTCTCTTATCATCTTCTAGTTTTTTAATTAGGTTGAGATGATCGATAGTTTCTTGAGTCAATTTGGTGCAAGTCACATTTAGCTCGACTCCTTTCCTTTAAGAAATTGAGTTTTGACATTTTCTTCTAATTTAAGAAATCGAGACTCCTTTCCTTTTTTTTCAAGTTCTAGTAAGGAATCTTTGGAGATCAACTTCAATTGTTTGACAGTCTCCCTAAGTCTGTGATTCTCATCTAGAAGTCTGGAGCTTGTTTCAAGTAGCTTCAGATTCTCAATAGACCTATTATTAGTGTTTCTCAATTGAATTAAGAGTTCTTTATTTTTACTTCTAAGTTGAGCTACTAGTTTTTTCAATGTAGAGCTTTCTTCAAAGAGTTTGTTAAATGCCCTTGGAAGTTCACTTTCATCATTTTCACTTTCACTTTCACTGCTGGAGTCATTTTGAGTGAAAGCAACAAATAAAACTACTTATTTTGATGAATCCTCATCAGAGCTAGATGATTCTTCATCTGAATCATCAGTGTTATCATCCTATGTAGCAGCCATTGCTTTCTTGTGCTTTCCCTTAGATTTTGATTTCTTGTTGGCACACTCAGAGGTAAAGTGACCATGTCCTTTGCATTCATAGCAAACGACTTTATCTTCAAAGATTTTCTTTCTCCTTGATGGATCATTGAGCTTTCTAGAGGAAAATTTTATCCTAATGTTTTTAGCATTCTTTTTGTAAATTCCTAAACCCTCTTATGATGAAGGCCATCTCATCATCTAAATTTTCTTTCAAACTTGAGATCTCTTCAACTTTGAGAGCAACTCTCTTCTTTTTGATATTTGGTTTGAAGGTCATCTCAAAAGTCTGGAGTGACCCAACAAGTTCTTCTACTATTAAGGTATCAATATCTTTGCTCTCATCAATAGTAGTTACGTTGGATTTAAATCTTTCTAGAAGTGATTTAAGGATTTTCCTTACAATCACATCGGGTTTCAGTGGGTTTTCAAGTCCTACTCTGAAGCTTAGTATAGAAGTCGATGAACTGTTCATCTTCTTCCATTCTAAGTTCTTCAAATTTAGTGGTAAGCATTTGAAGTTTAGACTTTTTAATCCCATTGAAACCTTCATGGGTTACTTCTAGTATGTTCCATGCTTCCTTAGCCGAAGTGAGTGAGCATATCCGCCTGAACTCATTCTAGCTAACTGTGCAAAAGATGGCATTTAATGCTTTATAGTTTGCAATGTGGGCTTTCTTTATAGTTTCATCCCACTATGTTGTCGGTGTTTACAAACCTTGCTGGATAGACATCTACACGAATAAGTCTATGGCTTGAAGGGATGTATTCATCCTTATTTTCTAGTCTTGATAGTTACTCTCATTGAAGAATGGGGGTTTTGTGGTTGAGTAAACTTCTTTTGGGTTGGCCATCTAGTGCTTTCTACTCTAGGAATTCTTTGATCTTTCCACTCCATTAGTCAAACCGTTTGTGAGCAGCCTTGCTTTGA
Organism: Platanus orientalis; assembly: GCA_025762735.1. Classification (NCBI taxonomy): domain Eukaryota; kingdom Viridiplantae; phylum Streptophyta; class Magnoliopsida; order Proteales; family Platanaceae; genus Platanus; species Platanus orientalis. The sequence goes on from JAOXJP010165048.1 coordinate 10,482, forward strand.
TCCCAATTGAAAGTCTAGTAATGATCCTAGAGGAGTAGTGAATAGGATAATTCAAAATTTTATCCCTGTTTTCTTAATTTATGTAATCTTATTTATTTTCAGTTAAAGTCTTGTGATTAGTAAATTAATTATCTATGAACCAATCATAGACCACGAGGTTCCATCATACACTATAGTGTTACCTATAGCAGAGCGGGAACAAGGCTGATAGGTTTCCTACACTTAATTGCTTAAGCCTTTTTAATTTAAGTTTTATGTGCATAGTTACAATGAATAAAATACTGAATGAATTGATAAAATAAATATAAGCACTCAAGGCAACAAGCACACAACACAGTAGATTTATAGTGGTTCAGCACAAGGCCTACATCTACTCTCAAAAGCTCACAACCGAGCTATATAATTTTATTAAGATTGAAACAAGTACAATCAAGGCTAAAATTAAATAAGGCCTAACTTCTTGCAAAACAATCTAATCTACACTCATGGTCTTCGGCGAGTGTGGTCTACGCTTCTAGTGTCTCCGACGGAAGTGTCAAGTCTATGCTATCGGTGTCTCTAGCGATAGTGTTGGGTTTATTCCCAATGTCTCCGGTGGGAATGGTTTACACCTTCGATGAGGTGCTTAGGTCTACATTATCGGTGTCTTCGGCAGTAGTGCTTTAAACTCTCGTGTCTCCGGTGAGTTTAATCTGAAGTGTAAGAAATTTAAAAACATGTAAGACTTACCTCTTGAAGGTTGATGTTGCTTTATGCAAAGTCTAGGATCACTCATTCTTAAGAAAAATGTGACTTTTGAATCTCAATCGAGTTTTCCATTGGTCAACTCTTGAAATCACCTCTTAATGATTTGCCTTAGCAAGAGTAGAGAGGATACTTGAAATGATCTATCTCCTATCTAGGCAGAGGGATTGAGGAACATAGTAATGTAGATTGGAATCTCTCTTAAAAGCTTGGATGAGTTAAAGCAAAGTGACTTTAAACCTCTTAAAATTGTTCTAGACCCATTACTTTGCTTTCTAGCACTCATTTCAATTTATAATGGACTTTAAACTTGATGTCCATTAGATTAGAATCATCCCTAATGGTGAAATGATGATTGTCATTAATTAATTTCTATTTTTTGCATAATTTTATGACTATTATAAGCTTTTTTGGCGATTTGGATTGATCCTGGACCGATTCAAAGTACTAAAATCTTAGAAAAAATTACTCTAGAAGTGCTAGTTCGATCATGGATCGATCCAAATTATTTTGGACCAATCCAAATAAGTTGGATCAAATCAAGAGGTTTGGATGAAACCTGAATCGATCCTAGATCAATCCTACTATCTTGTAATGCCTCCAAAAAGTCTTGGAATGCTATAGGGACTTTGGGATCGTCCCTCCTTGGTTTGGGAAAGTTCATACACCTTCAAAACTCTTCCTTGGACCTTAAATTCACTTAATCATCATTGCTTTACCTATTTTACCTTTTTGAGCTCGATGTAGAAACCTAAAACTGAGCGAATGTCCAAATTACATGATATTCACCACACTTAATTATGATGAATAAAAAATTACAATTGCATTCGCACAAAAGTAAAGGCCTTCAGATATGCGCACATTCGCTCTAAAAAGTGCGTGAATGCACTGCGTAAACCAGAAACTAAAATTCGACCTTATCTTCTTTCATGGTGGTTGTTTTGGATAGCCACGACTCCTATAAGTTCCCTAACTATCTAGGAGACTGAAGAAGGTGCATTCTCGTATAAAAGAGACACCTATATGTTTGGGATAAGGATTGAAAAATCTTACTCCAATATGGGAGCTATAAAGAAGATAGAGTTCTTCCCCAGCAATGACTCTTCCCTAACTTGTTTTTATACCTATAAATACCTTCAAGGATGCACGAAAAAACAAGGTTGGAATATCCATCACAAACTCTAGTTCTTAAATAAACATTACTCTCAAAATTCAGGCAAGCTCTACCCCATTCCCTTAAAAGTTAACAAGTTCACATCTTTTTCAAAAGAGGAAAGCAAGTTCATTGCACCTCTGCTATCTCTCTAAGGAAGATATCACAGGAAGCTTGATGAAAAACCAGGCCATGGCTAGGTAAACTTACCAGTGTTTGAGTATCGAAGTTTGTATCCATATTTATTAAATAAAAGAAATTGTTATCTTCTATTCTTCTCTTCTTTTCCTCTTTATATTTCATGTAATTTCTCCTTCAAAATACAAATTGAGAAACTTAAGGTTAATCAGAGGTTTACTGTGTTGAACAGCAGTAACTAATAAATTCCCCAGACTTGGAGTATTAGTCCCCACCTATAAAA
>JAOXJP010165059.1:0-12799 GCA_025762735.1 Platanus orientalis
ATACACCTATATAAATAGGATAGATTCATAGAGAGAGAGAGAGAGAGAGAGAGAGAGAGAGAGAGAGAGAGAGAGATTATTGAATAATGGGAAAGTTGACATAGAAGAAACTTGACTTACAATAATTTATTTTATTGTTAGTTCCTTACACTTTCCCTTTTCTTCTAATTTTTTATTTTTCCAACCATCCTAATACCATATCTCACGCCTTACCCCTCTCCACATCTAGTCTTCAGGAACCTGTGCCTTTCATTTGCATTTTCCCTTGTTCTCACCTGTGAGGCTGTGAAACCATCCCCCTTTACTCTTGTTGCAGCGTCAAGAGATTGTCAGGTACAATCTCTCTCTCTCTCTCTCTATGAATGAACTAGATTGATTATTATTATTTTTAGTTGTAATGGTTAGAAATGCAGCAAAAAATTCAACTAGCTGAAGGTTCAAAGCTAACAATAACTGATGAAAGGAAGGTTTGTAAATAGTCCTAAAATTATTGATTTTTTAAGGAAAGCAAACTGTTGCACGTAAGTTCGGCTTCTCTCTTCTTCCGAGCTTGGTTACATGATGAACTGGGATAAAAGTGTCAAAACATATACAAAAAGCACATGTGTTTTGACACTTTCACCCTTATAAATGTTACATTTCATATTGATAACTAGGGGCTTCTTTTGAGTGTTTAAAATTTAGGTGTTTTCTTTTGTTGGTGAGACGAGCCTACATTTAAGAGCTCGAGCCGAGCTTGAGCTCAACACCTTAGGCTCGTCACTCTGCCTTCATGTGACGAGGCCGAGTTGAGCTGGGCAAAGCTCGGCTCGTTGACACCCCCCAAATGCAAAGCATTTGAAATTAGACATTCAAAAAGACTTAAAGTGAATGATATTTTTTGCAAATATAACAATTGTAGCCATTTCAACATTTAAGGATTTGAGAAATATTGTTTTGAGAGGGTTTGAGCAACAACATATGTTTGGGACTCAAATGAATGAAGAATGTTCAAGATCTCACTTGATACTTTTCATTGTTATTGAAAGTTCTAACCTTCAAACTCAATGATCATGTTGGTTTAGAGAGAGTTAAGAAGTCGGGTTCTTCAAGAAATTAACTAAAAGAAGTTCAAAGCATCAACAAATCACTTTCATTCCTCAAGGGGATGCTATTAGTGCTTTGTCTTCCAATAGTCAACACATACCACAAGAATAACAAGTTAACAATGCTCAAGAGTGACTCACTTGGTGGAAAAGCAAGAGTATTCTGTTCGTAAACGTCTATCTAGCTGAATCAAACTTGGACATGACCCATAAATCTCTAATGTGTGCTTCAAGAGTTGGGTCAATCCTGGATGACCCGAGCAAAGATGCCAGATTGCTAAGTTGGTAAAGTTTGGGTGTCATACCATAGACCTGAGTTCAAAATCCGTCTTCACCTATATTTAACTATAATTTTTTTTTTTAAGGAAGTTTCTTGCTTAAAAAGGCTTGTTGCTTACCCATGATCCAACTATCCATTTACCTAACCCATTCACCTGTTTAGTAAGTCAGAGACTTTCAGCTTCTCATTAATGCTACCTAGTGTTTAGGTGTATGAATGGATTTAATGTGTGTGTGTGTGTGTGTTTTCTTTCCGGTTTTTTGCTCTTTGTGAGATGCCTCATTCCCTATTGTGTTTTGCTTTCTTCTCGTTTTTCCATTATTAATAAAATTATTTTTTCTTATAAAAAAAATTAATGCGATGATTCCCTAGTATTTAGTTGTAGAAAGTGGGAATATTTAATTTCTTCTGATGTTTTTTCAAAATATTCTTATTTTCCCATGTAAGTGGGTTTGTGGGGGGAAAAGAAAATTAAGTTACCCTACTGATGGGAAGGATAGGTTAGCTCAGTCGGACTCTCGAAGTTATGCTGAGGTAGTTCGGCGATGGAATCACACCTAAGAGTTGGGGGAAGGGGTGAATGTTGAAGAGGGGAGAAGGCGAGTTACGGTGGATACGGAGGCTACCGAAGGGTTGCATGGTCAAGATGCAGGCATGTCTGGTGGGGAAGGTGGAAGGAGAAAATAAAGTATCACTTGGTTAGAGAATTGGGGAAAAAAGGCATGTAATGTCTTTGGCGAGGTAAGGTTTTAGCGCATTTCAAATGATCTTTACTTGGTTATGCTGCTGTTGGCAAAAGAGGTAGATAGAGTTTGGAATAAAGGAAAGCGGGACTGGATATTGGTCTTTGGGATTCCAGCTCACCTGTGGAGCAAGAAGGTGTTTGAATCCATAGGAGAGGCGTGTGGTGGGTTCATAGCAATGGAACACATAGACCCAAAATCTATGGAAAGGGTGCAAATCAGGGTGGAGGGGGAAGAAACTATCCCATCTCACATCCAATTATCAGACGACACCTGGGACTTCAGAGTGGCTATCTGGGAAGAGGAACTGTCGGAAATTCATTTTGTCAAAAGGAGGGAGTAGGATATCGAAGGTAGCCTTAAGAATGGCCACTACGGAGAAGATGAAGACATGAACCTGATTCATTAGTGCTGAAGGAGGGATAGAGCTTCGGAAAAGTCACGGATTTCAAATTTAAATTTTGAATCGAGGTGCGATTCAGCTCAGGGGATGGTAGGCGGCGCTCAATCAATGGGAAACGTGTGTTAGAGACAACAGTACGACAGTGTTGTGTGCAACAAGAAAAGGGTTAGAGAGGAAAATGGATAACGATAAGGGTTTCATAAACCGATACAACTTGGCTAACTCAAATGATTGGCTAGACCATTACCGATTCAGCTGACAAGAAGGGAAGTTCAGGAATTTAACAAAAGGGTACAACAGTCATTATAAAAACCAGATGGGCCATGTCGAGGAGAGGCGTCAAAGAAGTCTCTTTTGGAAGCCTCAAAGCAGGGGGAGGCCCATCACAAAAGGAAAGTTACGGGAGGAGGCCCATCACAAAAGGATATAGGTGAAGGAAGCAAAGTTGAACCCCATCTATTATTAAACGCAACAGGGGATGACATCGATCTCAAATGTGAGATCTTGAATTAGCGATGGAGGCCACTCTCGGTGGCTATCCCAGTTCCAACAATAACAGAAAGTGGAAGAAAGGACTTGTCACTCAGTACAAGACTGTAGGAGGGAAGCTGCACTTTCACCATGATTTAAGATAAGAACCTAGAACTTGGCATGCCAAGAAAAATTAGGAAAATCGAAGGCTCAGAGGGGAAATCAAGGGGAAAGGGCAAAAGTAAACTATAAGTGAGGGGAGTATAATAATAAGGGAGGGAGTTGATCAAAGCAACCGTAGCTTCAGACCTGAGAAAGGAAGGGATGTGGGGAAAGGAAAAGAAAAAGTGGGGCATGAGAAACATAATGACGAGGAGTTATCCTCATTGAAGGAATCAAGTAGCAATGGTGGGTCTGGCTGCTCACGACCCTGGGGATCCAATGGGATGGCTATAATTGATTGTGAGGGCAATACTTCAAAGTGTGCCCCCAAAAACTATCTCACATGGGGTGAAAGGGCTTCGTTGATGGAGGAAAGTATATCTAATGTCTCAGAGATGGAATATGGAAGCTCTATCTTCCTAGCAGAAACAGTGGGCTTCAGAGGGGATGATCCCTCAAAATATAGGAGTCTTGTGATGAGAGGTGAGTAGCCTGACTTGCTACCCCCTTTCTGTCCTCTGAATCAATCCTCGCCAAAGTCAAGGAAGTGAGTAGAAAGACGGGCATCTCTTTTGAAGGTCTGGAGGATCAAGTGGAAGCCTTATTTAGGAAAATCGAGAGAAGACGGTGTGTTAGCCCACATGAGTCATTCGCAGAGGAGGGAGAGGCAATCGAGAAGTTACAGTAGGGAGCTCAGGAACCTAGTTTCCACAATCAATTACGATGGGGATAAGGGTAGGGGAGGTAGGAGAAGAAAGATGTTGAGAGACCGGAAGGCAGGAGGGGAAGTCTAGACATGGTACTTTATGATGAGCATGAATAGTCTCTCATGGAACGTTAAAGGCTTGGGGGGCGGGGAAAGAAAGAGTGTGTGAAGGAGTTGTGTAGAAAACAAAAGATTGATATTATGATGCTTCAAGCAACAAAACTCGCCAAGATGAGTTTAAAGGAAGGCTATAGGCTTTGGGGTCATAAGCATTTTGGCTTTAGACACAAAAATGCAGTAGGGACTAGGGAGAGCAGGGGGTTTATTGGTGGCTTGGGATCAAGCAAAAGTTTCAATGGTTGATACCAGAATGGGTGAGTTCTCCATTTCTATCAGTTGTATGTCAAAAGAAGATTCTTTTCAACGGGTTTGCATAGGGGTTTATGAGCCGAATGATCCTTCGCTTAGAGATCAATTTTGGAAGGAGCTTGAAACAATAAGATTTGTCTAGAACCTGCCATGGTGCATTGGGGGGGATTTCTACATCATCCGGTATTCCAAGGAGAAGTGGGGAGGGTGCAAGGTGAGTTCCCACATGAGAAAATTCTTAGATTTTATCCAAACTCATTGTCTTATCGATCTCCCCCTCGAAGGGGCTTCCTTTACCTGGTCAAATAATCATGGCTCCTTATCCATGAGTAGTTTGGATCGCTTTTTAATTTTTCCGCGATGGGAAAATTATTTCCCCAAGGTTAGTTAGGTTTCCATAACAAATCCAATATCTGATCACCTCCCCATCTTATTAAAGCAAGGTGCTTATTTGAAGGGCCTGTCTCCTTTTCGATTTGAATTAATATGGTTGGAAGTTTAGGGTTTCAAAGAGGAGGTGAACAATTGGTGGAATTCCTTTCACTTCTTAGGCACAACTAGTTTTGTATTGAGCCAAAAACTTAGAGCTCTTAAGGAGTTGTTGAAAATTTGGAATTTAAATGAATTTGGAAGAATGGATCGCCGAAAAAATGAATGTTTGAAGACAATAAAAGAGTTAGACCAGAAGGAGCAACAAAATGGGTTGGACCAAGTGGAAAAGGAGACTCGAGAAAAAAAAAAGAGAAAATTTATAAAGTGGACATGTAAGGAAGAAATCAGCTAGAGGCAAAATTCAAGAATTACTTGGCTGAGAAAAGAAGATAATAACACTAGTTTCTTTCACAAAATGGCCAACTGGCGAGCGAATTCCAACCACATAAAGAAATTATGGATGAATGGGTAGTGGATAGAAGATAAGAGAGAAATTGTGCAAGTCATTGAAAATTACTATCAAGATCTCCTCAAGGAACGTTCACTTTTTGGCCGAAGTTAGATAGATTGTCGTTCAAAAGATTGTCCCTTGAGAGTCAAACTCGGTTAGAGCTCCCTTTTTGTTGAGGAAGTTGTTGAAGCCATTAAATGTTGGAAAGAAGACAGCCCCAAATTTGGATGGCTTTCCGCCGAAGTTTTAATTGTGGGATGTGGTGGGAAAACATGTAAGGGAAGTGCTAAATGAGTTCCACAAGAATGCTTCTTGGTGCCGCAGCTTGAGTGTTACATTCATTACTCTCATCCCAAAGATAAAAGGGGCTACGGAGATAAAAGATTTTATGCCAATCAGCCTTGTTGGTAGTATGTATAAAATTCTGTTTAAGGAGTTGGCCCGTAGGTTGGAGACAGTCTTGGGTGAGGTTATCTTGGAGAATCAATGTGCATTCATCAAAGGCAGGCAAATTGTCGACTGCTCCCTCATTGCGAATAAGCTAGTGGATGATATGATGAAAAGAAACAAAGCTGGAGTGCTATGTCAAGTTGACATGGAAAAGGCTTATGACCATGTTAACTGGGATTTTCTGGACAATGTAATGCACATGATGGGGTTCGGCAATAAGTGGAGATATTGGATGAAAGTTTGTGTCTCTTCGGCTTCTTTCTCAATCTTAGTAAATGGCACATTGGAAAGATTTTTCAAAAGTAGTTGTGGACTTTGCTAAGGTGACCCGCTCTCTCCCTTTCTCTTCATATTGGTTTTTGAAACTTTGACAAGATTATGCCTCAAAACTAGGGAAGATGATATCCTGAAAGGTTGGCAGGTGATCAATGTGGTCCTTCAGTTCCTCTTCTCCAATTTGCTGATGATACCCTTCTCTTCCTGAAAGTGGATGAAGAGCAGTTTCGGGTCCTTTCGATGGATTTTACTACTTTTTGAAGTTGCATCGGGTCTCAAAGTTAACTTGGAAAAAAAACCAGTATAGCCAGAGTGGGAAACTGCCCAAACATGGATAGGCTGGCCGAAATTATGGGTTGTAAAGTTCAAAAACTTCCTCTTATGTATTTGGGCTTTCCGTTAGAGCCAAATATATTTTAAGATATTTGGAACTCAATGATAAAAAAACAAGAAAAGAGGCTGGCAGCTTGGAAAAACCTTTATATTTCCAAAGGGGGTAAGCTCACATTGCTCAAAAGAGTTCTCTCTAACTTGCCGGTGTATTTGCTATCTCTATTTTCCCCGCCAAAATCTGTGATTGATAGAATTGAGCATATCCAACGTAACTTCCTTTGGGATTTGTTCGAGGGTGACAAGAGGTTGCATTTGTTGGGGTGGGCCAAGGTTTGTAAACAGGTCAAACAAGGAGGCTTGGGCATTCGCTCAATCAAGCAGCTAAACAAAGCTCTGCTTGACAAATGGTTGTGGAGATTTTTTGTTGAGTAGGATTGCTTGTGGCATAAAATCATTGCTTCCAAATACAGAACCCGGGATATGAATTGGGAGAGTAATATTCCTAGAGAAGCTTATGGCACTGGGGTTGGGAAGGAGATTTCTAAAGTTTTAGAGGATTTCAGGAAGTTTGTGAGGCTGCATGCAGGTAGAGGGGACCGAGTGTGTTTTTGGAAGGATGTGTGGGTTGGTGAAGTGACCATGGAAGAGGTTTTTCCAGCTATATACCAATTAACAAACAAGAAAGTCAGCTTAACAACACTATGTAATCTTTGAGGACAAAATTGATTGGAATCTAGATTCGAGAAGGAATCTAAATGATTGGGAGATTGGGGAGACCATTATGTTGTTGGAAGGTTTTCAGAATGCGAGAATCAACACTTTGGAGGAGGATAAATGGGTGTCGATAGGGGACAGGAGTAGAGAATTCTCTGTATGGTCTTTCTATGATTGGTTAAACTCTGAAGGGCCGGTCAATTGCCTAGCTGATTTCCTTTGGAAATCCAAAGTTCCTTCGAAGGTGGCTTTTTTTGTGTGGATCCTGTTCCATGGGAAGCCGCCCATGCTTGACCTCCTCCAATCCAGAGGTATCCCCCTAGTTAACAGGTGCTGTTTTTGCTTTAGAGAGGAGGAATCTTGTGACCACATCTTTTTGCATTGTGAGTATGCTTTTAAGGTATGGCCGTTGCCTTCAAAGATTCAGTAGATATTGGGTTCAACACCCTTCCATCCAATCATTGTTATGGGAATAGAGCCAGGACAATGGCTCAGGGCTGTTGATGAGGGGTCGAGAGTTATGGAAATGGCTGCCGTTTGCTGTGTGTTGGTGCCTATGGTAGGAGAGAAACAAGCGGACTTTTGAAGATTGCCTAGCAACAAAAGATGCTCTCCAAAAGGAGATTTTCTCCATCTTGTTCTCTTGGTGCTGCCTTTCTTCATCCCTATGCAGTATGTAGTTTATCGATTGGACTTTTGAATGGGAGTCCATTGTGTTCTCTTAGTGTGGCCTGATGTTGGCCTTGTATCCCTCATGCATCGCCTCATTTCTGGCTTTTCTTAATGTATTACCTGATTTATCAAAAAAAAAAAAAAAGGAAATGAAATGAATAGGAAGACTTTTGGATGCCATTTATTTTTCCAGCCCTGGCTTTGCATGGATCTGTTCTCATTTTAGGTGGAATGATTTTCTTATAGCTGTGTGATTCCAGCCCCTCCTCCGGTTGAGTGTCCTAGAACCCTTTTACTTCTCTCTTCTCTTTCTCATTTTCTCTTGTTGCAACTTGGCACATGTAATCCCACTTTTGGTGCTGCAACTTAGGCATGGACAGCTCCTCTTTGTAGTGTTATATTGGTGCTACAAATTTGGCATGTGAGAGCCCTTTGGTGCTGCATCATTGACTCATTAAGATACCTTATACACCAAATAATGTTAGGTAGAAATCTGTCCTTAAAAGCCCTCCAAGCAACAAAACTATGTCTTGGGACATGCTCTGGAAACCAGATGAACTTGTGCCAAGTAATGATTGTATTATGTTGAATCTTATCCCAAGCTAATTTTAGAGAGAATTCACCATGAGGAGGGATCCAAATAAGTTGATCATTTATTCCTGGTTCAATATCTCCACCTGTTTAACAGGGCTGACCATCTTGATGAGGTGGGAACTGGGAAGATAGAGCTGAGGAAGCCGCTGTTTGGGACCACCAATGTACCAATTAAGAGTAGAAAGATGAATAAAGCCTGCACCATATCTAATGTGGCCATAGAACTTATTGGACAACCCTTCTAAAGAGTTTCCCACCTTCATCTATGATGTAGGAGCATATAGTGTGAAGAAGAAGAACGGACCATGGATAGTCCTCTACGTTGTGTTTAGTAGTTAGGCTTTTAATTTTCTGTTTTTAGGGTGTTTTGTTAGAAATTTAATGTCATAAGTGTTGATTTGTAATAAGGCTACAAGAAGCAAGGGGTTATTTGCAATTTAGAATAGTTTTAGGGCTTTTATTTTAATATTTAAAAGTGTGATAAGTGTTGGTCTTACAATACCTTTTCAAAATTATTTAGGAGTCCTCTAACAGTCAAAAAGTGGGGCCTGTAGGTGTGGTTGACAGCCCCTAGTGTGTCAAGTTTTTATGAGTTTTTTTTTAAAGAGTCCTTATTTTGGAGTCTTTCTTAATTAGAACTTTTAGGATTTTAGAAGTTAATTGTTTTAGAAAGTTTGGTCAATGTAAAAGTCCCTAGATTCTAGGGAGTTTTTTTTTTTTTTTAAATTAGATTAGGATTCTAATTTTGTTACTTTTGTACAACAACAACAACAAACAGCCTTATCCCAACTATTTGGGGTCGGCTTCATGAATCCTGTTCCGCCATTCCGCTCTACTTTTGTAAAGCCTATTTATAGGCCCAACGATTTCGGAAAAAAAAGACAGTGACTATTATGTATTAAAAGTGGAACACATGTGGTGTTTTTTTTTGGGTTGCGACCCTTGATCTCTCTCCCCTGTTTTGGGTAGAGTCGTTGGACTCCCCTCTTCTATCTCCCTCTTCCTGCTTCCTCCATGAGTGAGGTAAGACCCTCTTCTATCTTCTCTTACACTTCTTTCTCTCTTCTCCCTCTCCTTATCTTTTATTTCTTCCTTTTCTTTCCCTTGCTATCCCCTAACCCGGCCCACTGTCTTGATCCTATTTCTGCACCAGGTCAGAGCCGAAACAGCCCACGATCTGCCCCACTGTTAGCCTGCAAACAGTTCCTCTGTTCAGCCCTCTTTCTTCCCTTCTCAAACTCTGTTACAGCCCTAATTAAAACCCTGCTTGGGTATTACACAGACACCTGTTGTGTCCAGGTTTTGGCTCATGATCTCTTCTTAATAGTCCTCTGTTTTCACCCAGTTTGTCCCCAGAGCTGAACCTATTTCAGTCCTAAAACATTACCTTGTTTACCCCTAAACAGCCTCTGATATCAATCCCTATTAGCCTACTGACATGTCCCTATCTGCTGCCTTGATTTGATCATATTTCAGACACAAAACAGTACACTATTCTTCTCAACTAATGGCCACTAACCGTCCTAATATTCAGTCTACCTGAGAGCTCTATTATCCCATAAAATTTCTGTAGAAAACAACCTCTTCTCTAGGCTTATTCTACACCATATTTGGTATTAGAGCCTCTGGTTTTTCTCAGTCAGTTCTATCTAGCTGAAGTCCCGGGAATGGTGGAGGTTAGAACTAAATTTGAACTCTCCTTTGGGAAGTTGTTTAGAGTTCTAATCAGTGACAAGTACAAGGAGAACATAATCTTCCCAAGTTTGATTGGAAAGATCCTAGAGGATGAGGACGATCAGTTCTATTGTCGTTATCTTGTATGAATGAAACAATTTCTATTTACAATTTGTTATGAAACAGACTAAGGGAAAAAAGAAGTGAGAGGGTATACTTTTCCTTTTCTTCTTTGCATTGAATAATTCAATTTGTAAGCATTTTTCTAGGGGTCAATGTTAAATTATGCTAAACTCAATGGAACCATCTACATGTTATTTACTTAATTGAATGCCCATGTTTAGTAATAGACAAACCTGGTGAACCAACCATTCTGATTCAGTTTGAAAATTAGTTATATGTACTCCTTTTAAGGAGAAAGAAGATTCAAATCTGTTTGTGGGTGAGTAGCTGGGTTTGCATGTGTATGTGTGTGTTTGGATCATTTGGTTGTCATTGCATTTCAATTCTGTTTTCTTTTTCTGTTTTAATTTTCTTCATTTTTTCCATTTAATTATTTCTCTGTGAAGTTTATGTTCCTATAGATCCTTTGCTTCTCATTCATAATTTTCAGAATCACCCATTTAAGGAAAAAGAGGGAGAAGTTTTCTTTATTTCAGCTGAAAGTTGGTTTTGGACATTTGCATAGGATAATAATACATCATTGGCATTTATGTGAACATGGTGAACTGATTTTCAGTGTTCTTTTATCTTTCAAAAAAAAAAAAAAAAAAAAAGAAAATCAATTTGTTACCTTCTGGGATATTCTGTCCAACATGTTATGAAAAGTGGGGTTGCTTGCATAGAACCATATACAAATGTCATCTTGACCCATAAGCAGTGTAAAAGGATTTTTAACTTTTCTAGTTAAGCAGAGCCATTAATTTATGTACTTTCTCTACTCTTATTTAGATTACCTGTTTGAGCCCTGAATTAGTTTTGGGGTGAGAAGGCTGAGCTAAACTTTTTTTTCTTTCAGAGGAAAATGAAAGGTCAAGGCAGTTATGTACCACCACATTATGTTCCATTGGGGCAATCAGATTTGGATGCAGAGATTGTTCCGCAGAATGTTAAACTTCCTGCTCCTCACCAGATAGGAGAGGGCCCTGCACAATGGTCTTCTGGGATCTGTGCTTGCTGTGATGATATGCAGAGTTGTATGCTACTTCCTCCCTTGTTACCTTAATTTATTAGAAGGCAAATCTCTATAATAATGCATAATCTTCTGTAGGCTTATGTCCTACTGCACAAATCTCTATAATAATGCTTGCATACAAATTTTACTAGTAAGATGTAGCATAGTGAACACAAAAAAATGTAAGAAAAATAGGGAGAATAGGAGTCACCTCCAACCATAGATAGGGTGTGGTTAGATACTTTTGAATGAAACAAAGTAAAATTTGATTCAACTCTAGTCATGTCACTAAGGGAATCTTAGTGTAAGGAGGTTCAGCTGTAGACCTGGGAGGTGTTAGACCGTAGTTGTTGGGAAGCTCGTTTGAGAAGTTAATTCCATTTTGCTTCCCTAAGTAGTGGGAAACACGGTGAGTTATGTGGAAGCCTTTGGAGCAGCGAATACAAACGTTTGGAGAATCAACCAAGAAACAAACCAAGAAACAATATTGATGCAGCACAAAAGAGAAGATACCAAAAATTGATGTAGAATAATTTTCCAAAGCCTTAAATAATTGAAAAAAAGATGCGGAAGCAAAATAAATCAAGAATTACATTTTAGAATACAAATAGCCATGAAAATTTAAAAATTAGTAAATAGAGTCAAAGAAAAAGAGTTAGAAAGAATTGGAAGTGAAAAGAAGAAGAAAAGACGCAGAAAGGACCCAAAAAGGGTATTTTTGACGTGTTTTAGGGTTCTATAGTTAAAATTTTATTAAATTCTGACAAGAATTTATGGGTTAAATTGCGGAATTTCAAAAACTTGAAGGTGTTTTGATGGAGAATAAGAAACTAAGAGAAAAGTAGAAAAAGAAGAAGATAAGAGAGATACCATAGAGAAATAGGGAGGATGAGGTAAATACTCACAAGTGCACTAGGGTGCTACAACCCACATGGAGAGAAGAGGGGAGCCTAGGAGATGGCATCAACCCTTGGAGAGAACATAGCTACAGCCACACCTTGGGAACACCCAAATCTTCAAAAAACTTGTTTATTCTTCACTATCAAATTATGGGGGAGGGGTTGCCTTTAAATAGGTTTCAACCTTAAACAATTAGAAACTTGCTAAAATTAGAAACTTCCAAAAAATCCTAAACTTGCTAGCCAAGCTTTCTAAAACAAAAAAATTACTTTTTTAAAATTTAAAATTATCCAAACTTAAAGACTTTATAAAAAAACACTATTCTTGTTTTTATTTACACCCTCATAGTAGTTTGGTCATAACTTTCCAAAATCACCTCGGATTTGCGCAATCTTGGTCTCGTTAGAAAGGTAACTAAATAACCTATCTAATGACACCAAAATCAAGCCAAAAGTCAAGTTTTGGCCATAGAAAAATTGGATCCAACATGAAAAACGGGATTACAACTAAAACCCCAAAAAACTAAACTGCCCATGGAACTTTTGGCCTTATTACAAAATTACCTAACCCTTACAAAATTTAAATTGACCCCACATAACATGTAAATTTAAATTGTGCCTTCTTAAGTGGGGGTATATACATAAGTCGCATGATGTTGTCCACATCAAATATTTTATTTTATTTAATGTAAATCCTATGCTATTAGCATTAAATAAAATATTATCTATGAGATCTAATAATGATTTTATAGGAAAAAAATATTCAGTATTGATTTTATTGTTATATTATTTTATTCCAATCCAATACAAAAGATTCGTGGGAGTTTAGGGGTGGCGCCAATAGGCGATAAAATGAGGGAAAGTCGATTGAGATGGTTTGGGCATGTGCAACAAAGACCAATGACTGCACC
>JAOXJP010165070.1:0-12799 GCA_025762735.1 Platanus orientalis
CATCCAAATCCTCTTTGGCAGAATTCTCAATTCTTTGTTTGACTCCCATTCAAGCTCAATGAAGACATAAACCCTACAAAGGCTAGTCATCGGGGCATGAACCCGACTCATATTCCCTAGCGGTTCAAGAACTTCAACAACTTGAACAAGAGAGACTGATCAAACCCACTTCATCCCCATGGGCTTGTGAAACTTTTATGTCAGCAAAAGAGCATAACAAGCACGTGACAAACTCTATCTTGTCATCAACTATCAACCCTTGAATCATTTCTTGGTTGATGACAAATTTCCTATCCCTTAGAGATCATCATTGTTCAAACATCTAATGAATGCCCTTGTATTTTTCAAGTTTGACCTTAAAGCAGGATTTTGGCAATTAGGGATAGATTCAGCTGACAGACCCAAAACGGCCTTTTCCATCCCTAACCATCATTTTTAATGGACTGTCATGCCCTTTGGCCTTAAAAATGCCCCTTCCCATTTCTAGAAGGCCATGGTCATTATTTTTCAACCAATTTTGAATAATGCATTGATATACATTGATGACATTCTCATGTTTTCTCCTGATCAACAGGCTCATCTTGAACTTCTGCAACACTTCAAGACTATCATCCAAGAAAATGGCATCATGCTTTAAAAAAAAAAAGATGATAATCACCGCAACAGAAGTAGACTTTATTAGCATGCAGATCATCAATGGTCAATACACGTTACAGCCCCACATCTCCGAGGCCCTACTGGACTTTTTTGATAAATTGACAACTATCAAACAAATTCAGCAATTTCTTGGCCTTGTCAATTATATGGTTGACTTTATTCCCAAAGTTGTCAAATATCGAGGACCTCTCTCACAACTCCTCAAGAAGAATCCCCCTCCTTGGAATCAGACACATACTGCAGCAGTCTGTACATTGAAAAAACTTTCAAAAGATCTTCCTCCTCTCCAAATACCAGGAAATGGTCACAGGATACTACAGACAGATGCCAGTAATAATCAATGGGGAGCAGTTGTTTTCGAAGAACTTCAAGGAATCAGGAAACCGTGTGGCTACAAGAGTGGAGCTTTCTTTGAAGCTGAACAAAAATACCACTTTACTTTCAAGGAGATACTAGCTGTGAAAAGAGCTATAGAGAAATTTCAATTCCACCTAATTGGACATCACTTCACTGTTGAGATGGACATGAGTGCATTTCCTAGAATGCTACAATTTCACAAAAAATTGTTATCCCATCCTCAACTCCTCCGATGGGAACAATGGTTTTCCCGATGAGATTTTCAGGTCAAAAACATTAAAAGAACAAACAATATCCTTGCTAACTATTTCTCCCGTAGGCCTCTCAAGTCTCTCATGCCAATCCCTCTAGTATACCATCTCGAGCCAGTCCATGACTTACCCTTTGAAGTAAGAACCAAAGTCCTTGAATTCCTCCAAACCAAGAGAAGCCATTCCAACTTCCATACCTACCTGGAAATTTCTATCTTCAATCATGGAAGAATCTTCAAGCACATTTCTCATCCAGACTACCCATACCTTATCTCTCACTGTATCCAAAAATACTACCATGTACCGCCTGAAACCCTTTGTTACCTATGGAATCTCTTTGAGTCCTATACCGTAGCCTTTATTTTTGACATCCCTCGACTGTTTGCTTACCTAAACTAGTGTTTAATAAACCCAGGTCTCACCATCAATCAAGCAGGATTAATGAAGTTCCTCAAGTGGTTTCATCCCATTCCCACCTGACAGCAAATGTTACAAGTACACCATCATAAATATGCCATTATTACATTCAAGAACCCTACAGACATCATCAGAGATAATGAAGAAGAAATGGTGTACTATGCTCATGATGCCCGAGCAGAAATAATCTAATGGTACTCGTATAACCTTGCAGAAGAATATGAAGTACACCCTGCAGACTGGGTAATGTTTAAAGATCACATGTGTACTCTCAACCAACAGTCATATGCAGAAATTCCAGTCATGATTGTAGCAGACCCTTTTGCGGACTCACAGCATCCCATCTCAGAGAGATTGTTTGATAGTCTTTTGTCATTTTTTGATTGTACTGGATACCTTGGGGACAGCTCAACAGAATCTTCGCCTTTTGTCGGTCATTGGGATGACCACGCAACCAAATGCATGTGTGAATTTTCAAATATTTGGGTTTGGTCTCATCTAAACTTATCCTAGGTTATAGGTTCAATCTAATCACCATATACCTTTGAGTGCAGATAGGTGCCTTAGATGCTTGGAATTGTGTCTTGAGACAATCTTGTGTTATATATTTTTGAAGGGCGTGTCTCTTGAGCATGTTCTTGCTGGATTTGTGATGTGCTTCTTGATATTCACTCCAAACTAGGACTTAACATGAATCAATACACTTGATATGACATAATTATAACATGTACTAGTATATACAAGACAATGTTGCAAACCCTTTTGTCATGAAATTGACAATTGCACAATATACACATAAGCTTCGTTGCAACCATACTAGGTGTTACCATGATAACTCCTCCGCTACTAGATCAAGGAGTCAGCTTCTGAACAGTAAGTCTTTTGGAATTAGAGAGAGAAAAGAAGTATAGTAGGATGGGTGGAATTCCAGAGCGCTCGTATTCATTGAATTTGATTGGCGATGCTTTGGATAGGCTAGGGACATTTTATTTCATCATGGCGAGGAAAGTTTACTGGGTCTGCATATGACATGCAGAATTAAGCATGATTTTATTCTCATCATTAAATCATTATTTGAAAACTGGGAGAATGATCACTGTTGATGTCCGTGCCTTAAGAGAATATATTTTGCCTTTCAGATTCGCCAACTACATATGGGAATGTTCCAACTTCCAAAAGGAATATAGATTATTAATAGGTAGGAGCAGAAGGATATGGATGTTCCTCCGTTCCAACACTTGGGAGTGGCGTGGGTGCGTTGGGCATCAATTCCGTTTTCCTTTTGCATTTGAGATCTCACAACTATAAATATGTTGGGGCATCCACTGATTCTAATTTCTCCAAGGCACTAATATCATGACAAGATAATCCTCTCATGAAATGTTTCCATTGGACAAAACAGGATTTTCTGCTGTGTAAGAACCTTAGACTGTGAAATGGTAAGTGGTAACCGCCATTGGACAAGTTGGGATTTGCTGCAGAAGCACCTTGATTGGTTTAGCCATCTGTGTCAAGGCTTGCTTCCATCATTACACAGGCAATGCGTGATTGTTGAAGTAATCTCCTTTGCCTCATGTGTAGAGTATGGGAATGCATAAGCACAAGTTACCTCAACCAACAAGCTACTAACTTGTCCGTAGAAATCAGAAGTTGTAAATCGGGCATTTGGGTTAGCAAACTTACATTTTTTTTACTTCTGTGGGAAGGAAATCATAAATGGCAATACCAACTTCCCAGAGAGGCAAGGCAAGGGTGATTTTTATAGTTTTTTTTTTTGTTGATACAGCCACTTGAGCCTTGTGGACCCCACTGTGGGATAAGCAAGTGACCATTTATATGGGGACCCGACCCTAGGCTTCCCAGAGGATGCCTTGGTCATCTGAGCACTGGGGGGTTGATATCCTCTGCAACACTGAATATTTAAATATAGGCCACACTCTCATTGTCAATACTTGATACCACACGGCATCCCATGAATGGTGGCTCCAGTCCAACTTAAATAATCACGTCGCACAGGATATCGTCTTAGCACTGGGGCTTCGGACTATCAACTTTTGTGGGAAACAAAAAATGTCATTTAACACATTCAAGCTCGTGTGTTATAAAAATAAAGTAAATTGTTATCTTCCGTTCATTTGCTCCTTTCCTCACTCAATGCTTCTACAGAACCTACCTCTCTCCCTTTAGCCGGCAGTAACAGGACTTCATATACAGAAATAAATTAAGGGAAATGATGTTCTGTCCAGGATTTTGTGTCCAGGACACCAGGGGATGCCATATGGAATTAAATAGGTGGGTGATGCATTTTTTGAATATGGAATATGAATTTTATTCTTTATGACATCCCCTCTTGTCTTGGACACCATCCTAGACAGAACATCTTTTCCCATAAATTAACTAAGTCTCTCAAAACCTTAAAATGTTAGGAAATGTAAAAGTTGATATACTTGTCAAAATTCAGCACTTCTGGGAGAATAATTGCATCAACAATGAGACTCAAACTTGCAAACTAATGCTATGATGCCATATTAAGAAGTAAATTAACCAGTTTTCCCAAAACCCTAGGGTGTAAGGAGCGGTGAGTTAATATACTTACAATTAACACTTCGTCTAGCGGTAAGGCTACTCCAACAGCAAGAACTATGGTGATGATGCATAAGTGCACTATTATGTATGTCCTCTTTAGGTTTCTCATGTGGTCCATTCCAAGTTTTGTTTTCCCTCTTTGCATAAAAGCCATACAACACCAATTATTGAAGAGTTTTAGGCATCTCATTTGACTTTGAAATTGAAACTTGTTAGAATGATTTATGACGAGTGTTGGTGTAGTAGACATAGCTCTGATATGTCATATATGACCCATGGTGTGTCATATATGATTCATGCAATAAACATTAGTGCAATTAATAAAGAAATCAACAAAATATATAAGGCGAGATTTTTACATGATTTGACTCTTTAGACTATGTCCATGGGTGTTATTCATTCTTCACTATGAACCAAAGAAAAATAAGATATAGTAAAATAGATTCTCTTTTCTCAATTCAAACTTAAGCGCCAAGAAAACACGAGAATCTATTACACCCTTAACCTCTTCTAAACCATGAAGATCACATTTTTCACTAATGCAATACAAGAGGGAAGATACCAAAATTGATGTTGAATAATTTCTTAAAGCCTCAAATGATTTATATATATATATTTGAAGCAAAATAAATCAAGAATTGAAATTAACACTTCAAGTAACCACAAAATAAGAGAAAATAGATAATAGAATCACAAAAATATAGTTTAGAAGAATATAGAAGACCCAAAGGATTTTTTGTAATTTTGGACATAAAATAAAAAATTATTAAAATACCCCTTTTATGAGTTAGAAAATTCTAAAAATTTTATGGTCATTTCTGACATATTTTAAGGTTCTACAGTTAAAATTGCATTAAATTTTGACAAAAATTAATAAGTTAAATCACGAAATTTTAGAAACTTAAAAGTGTTTTAATGGAGGTTTAAGAAGGGGAGAAAGAAGAGGAAGAAAGAAAAATAATGACAAAAAGATGAAGAAAAAAGTAGTATAAAAAAGATAAAATTAGAAGAACTAAGAAAAAACTAGAAAAATAAGAGATATACATTGAAAAAGAACGGGAACTTGCGAGTGCACCTATAAAGAAGAAAAGAAAGGAGAGTTATAAGTGACATTAACCCTTGGAGAATGAGAGATAAACCAAGTCCACGGTTTACCTTAAAATTATGGGGAATGGGTGCCTTTAAATAGGCTTACATACTAATGAAATTATATTTTTTAAAAATAAATAAAATATTCTAAAATACATGTAACTTCTTGCTTAAACTTTCTAAAATTTAAAATTTCCTTAATCCTAAACTTGTTAAAAACATTAACGATATATTGCACAAATTTTTTTAATTCATAAACTTTCCAAAACATAAAATTTCATAAAATCTAAGCTACTAAAACTCAATATTTTCTTAAAAAACATTATTCTTGTTTTTACTGATACACCTTTAGTAATTTGATTAGAATTTTCTCAAATCACCTTGAATTTATGCAATCTTAGTCTTATTAAAAAGATAATTAACTAATCTATCTAATGATACAAAAATAAGCCAAAATGGTAAGTTTTGACATTTGAAAAAATTGACTAAACATAAAAAATAGGATTACAATATTATAAAAAAAAAAACCAAAATTTTAACCTTATTAACCTTATTACATGAACACATAAAATAAATGTTACCACTTATAAAATTCTTATTAACCTCACATAACATTCTTAATTAAATCTAACTCTCTTATGAGACGATATATACATAAGTTTTGCTTGATTGTCCACATCACTCACCTCCCATAATCCGTAGAAGATATTGTTTTCTCATCTTAAAGAAACCCTTCAAAGAAAATATTCTAGAGAAAAAAAATCAAATCAATCATCATTCTTTTTCATATTTGAGAAAATCTCTTAATAAAAAGAATTTTTCATATAAACTTATTTTTTGGAAGTTGAAACCACAACTCTTAGATCAACAATGGCTATAAAACAAAACAAACACAACAGATAAGACGGATAATAGTTGTATGCGGCATCAATTGGGGCCTCTTGCTTGTTCTCCCAATCTTCTTAACAAAGCTTATTGTTGATCTTGTTAGTCACAAGGTATCACATTAATACAAATAAAAGAAAGAATTATTCCAACATGAATTTTTGGATAAAAAACATAATTAAATTACTTTTGTAAGATGGGCAATTAACATATATATATATATATATATCATTTGTTTGGATAAACTCTTTGAAGTGAAAGACTTATACAAAAGGGATTTAAATTAGTAGAAATCGTTGTGAGAGCAAAATACATAAGTGCTTTTTGTTAAGATAAGGAAAATCTGACTTAGATGGTTTGGTCATATGCAATTAAAACAATAACCATACTAGGAAGAAAGAATAAAACAATGCAAATTATAAATACTAAAAAGTCAAAGAAAGTCAAAATTGGTAGGGATGAATAGTTAGGGGAGACATGATGGCTTGCGATATAGGAGCATATATGACCCAAAATAAAATGAAACGACTCCAAAGTCTGTTTTAAATCGATGTATTTATCGAAACATCATAGCATTATACTGAAGCGTACACCCATTTACAACCCCCTAATGCAGTTGGGCCATTTTCCTTGGAGCAATTTCACACCAATTCCCAATGTAATTGGGATAAGAATGGTATTATTTATTTGACTTGGAAGACCTAAATGACAGATTTATACTTTTACAGAAACAACAAGGAAGACGAAACCAAATATGTTGTGAATGCAATCATCACGATGAGGAGGTAAATTTGTCTTTTAAATTAAAAAATTCCGTAATCTTCCTTAGCCGCGTAAGATGAGCGCTTAATGCATAGCAGTGCCTCCAAAACGATTGTTGCAAAGGGCACCCACCCCAACACAACAGTCACACGTGAGCAAAAGCGTGCAAGCTGTGCATGCGCTGCCCTGCTAAAAAGCGCCTCGCATGCGCACGTCCTGCCCTGCACACGCCCCTAGATAAAAGAGCCGAATATTCGTACTCCCGGTTTGGCCACCCGCGCGAAGACGTTAAAAACTTCAAAAACCACAAGATTAATTTTAAAATAAAAAATATAAAGAAAAGGTGAAGAAAGTTAAAATTCCACGCAGCTCCCCCAAATAACTTTACTAATCTCATGATCAGACATTAATATTACTGTAATCAAAAAGCCGCTCTCGAACAAATTCCCAGATTCCCTCCAAACGGCAGAGATTCCATATGATCGATCCAACGGCCAGGATCCTCCATCTCTTCCCTTCTCTCACACACTTCGATGTTTCGCTTTCGGCCAAGTGATGGCGACTGAGCCGGCTCTGCTGCTGTTCCATTGGGCCCCACTGGTACGTGACGAAAAAGGCTGTAAGAGAGAGAGAGAGAGAGAGATAGCGGAAAACGAAAAAATGCAGGTGCAGCAGTAGCTCTGCTCCTCCCTCTCTCCTCTTGTCTGCTGCACTCGCCACTTTCCAGTTCCTCTACTCGAAGAATGTTTTTCTTTCCTTTTATTTCATTTATTTTTGCTTAGAAATTTGATTTTTTTTCTTTTGAGTAAAGAGAGCTCTTTCTGAACAAATTTGCTGTTAATTTTTCTTTTTCTGGCGTGTAAATTTGCATAATTTAGAATGATCACTGAATGGGTGGATAAGAGGTTTTGAGAAGCTCCATCAACGGTTTCTCTCTCTTTCTTTTCTTTTTCTTTGGGGGGAGGGGGGAGGTTGTTTGAGTATTTTAGGAGAATTTTTTTTCTTTTTTTGAAGTTTATACATCTGCTGTTCTGCGAGTGGGAAATAGAAATGCAGTAGTTTCTTTTTGGGGTTTGGATTATTCACGGTTTCAGGTTGCGTAGAAGGACGATTTTTCTGTTGAAAAGAAAGTCGGGATCGATACGGAGATGCTGTTGTTGCTTGATATTCTTGTAGGGTCTGGGTTTTGAAGGACTTTGTGTTTTAAGCTCTTGAAGCTTCTTCTCTAATGGTTTCCGTTGTATGTTCTTACAGAAAAATATCCAACTTGAAAAGTTTGAAGGTTTGTTGGGGGTGAGACAAATTGGGTTTGGTCTTGGACGTCGGAGATTGAGCTGAAACTTTGAGTTTCGCGGCTGAAAAAGCTGCTTGTATTTGATGTTTGATGGTTTATGAGCTAAAGACTTGAGACCCATGCGAGGTTTTGCAGAGATTTATGCTGCTGAAGGTACCATAGCCATTACTCCATTGACAACTTCGCAGATAATTCGCGTTCCTTCTTTGGTCTTCGGTAAAATTGGAGCTTTTGGTTTGGATTTCGTCCTTTTAGATGAGGGGTTGATCTGGTTGACTTGCAGCTCAAACTCTCTAAAATCCCTCCCACCTACTGGGGATTTGCTTAAATCATTGATGATTTCCGGGCCGTGGAAGAGCTTCTTCTAGTTTGTAGATATGGTTTCAGTAGTTTTGGGCTCTCCTTCCATGGATAAGAGAAGTTCTAAGATCTGTTTCAACAGGAAAATCCTAATGGTACTACTTGTCCTGTTCAGCTTCTGTTTTTGCCAAACAGTCCAATGCGAAGAAACGAAGACCGAACACATCTTCACAGAGTCTCCATCACCGCCTAGGGCTCCCGAATTCAAGAATGGCCTTCGAAGGATTGTCCTCGGGGTTTTATTTGGATGTTTAACTGGATTACTCTGTGCCCTTCTTTTTGCTTGCTTAGTCCGGTGTTTCATCCAGTACATGAACAGAACCCCAATTCTCAAAGGCCCAGTCGTCTTCTCACCGAAAATTGCTCCCAAAACACTCCAATTAGCTCTCTCAAATGATAACCAGTTACTGGGTTCTAGCCCTAATGGAATGTACTACAGAACTGTTCTTGAGGGCGGCCTCACCGTCGCGGTCAAGAGGCTAGAACCCTTTGAGAATCGTTCTCCGGAGACTCAGAGCAAGTCGGTCAAAAGACGGATACAGCAGGAATTGGAAATGTTGGCCTGTCTGAGACACCGGAATCTGATGAGTTTGCGAGCTTATGTTCGTGAACCTGATCGGTTTTCTCTAGTTTATGATTACATCCCCACTGGTAGCCTTGAAGATGCAATGAACAGGGTCAGGGAGAATCAGTTGCAGCTTAGCTGGGAAGTTCGGCATCGAATTGCGGTTGGGGTGATTAAGGGTCTCCAGTATATCCATTTTAGCTGTGACCCTAGAATTCTGCACTACAATCTGAAGCCTCCGAATGTGATGTTGGATGCAGAGTTTGAGCCCATGCTGACAGACTCTGGTTTGGCTAAGCTTATGCCAAATTTGGGTGGAAGGTCATCTGGCTACACTGCTCCAGAGTGTTTCCAGAATTGCAGGTATTATTCTAAAGATGCAAACTTGATTTTCAGTTGAATCTGTGTAACTGTTGCTTTATGCATTGCACCAAATGGTTTAGGGTAGTTCTTCTTAATTTGTGGTAGGGACTTAATAAGATAGTTTGCTCTTGATTTATTTGCTTATGCTATTCCAATCTCCTTACTATGAGAAACTCTAGAGCCGGAATTTGATAAGTGAGGTACTGAGTTTCGAAGATAGGTGGCAGTCTTGTGGCAGTAGTCAAAAGTGTTTGTTCATGGTTTCTCTGTGTGTTTCCATCCATTCCATTGTTTGTAGTCTTTTGATTATGGGAATTGTTACAGAAATTTCAAACTCAACAACCACTGAAATTGTAGTATAGTAATCTATGCAATGAGAAGTTCTTGTTGATGTTTGATGATAGGATCAATTGCAGAAAGTCTACTGAGATTGTTTATTAAAATCAACATTCTTGATATTGATGCCTTGGGTGAAGTCTTTAGATGCAAGTATGGTTATAGGCAGTGCAAATTCAGCAGTACTCCAAGTTTACCAAAGTATCAAGTCATGGAGAATCTTACTAGGAAAGCATAGGTCTTCAGGGGTGTCGAAACAGAATATGATTTAAAAAATGGTCGTATTTGCAGCATTCGATCATTTGTGATTATAAATAACCATGTTTCTTGTTTTTCTATGTTTATGGTTGAATCGTATTTGCAGCATTCGATCATTTGTGATTATACATAACCATGTTTCTTGTTTTTCTATGTTTATTGTTGAACATGAGCTCAACTCTACAATTAGTGCAGTTTTCCCAATGGTTGTTGTTTGGTATTAACCCACAAAAAGGAGCTTTCTTGAATTTTTGACGCGATATTAATTTTTCTGAGCTAAAACAATTGCAATTCATCCCTCAATTAGTATACCATATCTATTAGGAAAATTTTATTATTGTCAACTTTAGTGTTAAGTGCATGTTCATCCAATTGCAACAGGTATACAGATAAGAGTGACATCTTCAGTTTTGGTGTAATTTTGGGTGTCTTGCTAACTGGGAGAGACCCTTCAGATCCTTTCTTTGGGGAAGCGGCAGGTGGGGGAAGTCTGGGGCGGTGGCTCCGCCATTTGCAACAAACCGGTGAGGCACGCGAAGCATTAGATAAGAGCATTCTAGGGGAAGAAGGGGAGGAGGATGAGATGCTGATGGCAATGCGAATCGCTGTTGCGTGCTTATCAGATCTGCCCGCTGACCGGCCTTCAAGTGATGAGCTTGTTGCCATGCTCACCCAGCTGCACAGCTTTTGAAGGGAACGCATATAAAATGTATGTAAATTATGGCCCCCTGGAACTCTTTGCATCTGCATAATTTAGAAGTTGGAAGTTGGGCTTTCCGGAATTTTGATTTTCAAGGCCTTAATCTGCATCACAAGCAAAGTATGAAGAAATCTTGGTGTTTTAAGATCCTGTCTTCTATACGTTTATTCCCTTCTCAGAAACCAACTTCTGTAAAGAAAACGTTTGCTGTACAGCACTAGTATACACTCTTTTTAGTGGTAAAATCTTTACTTGATCAAAAGAAGAAAACTTCTTTTTAGAAAATGCTTTATGTGAAGAAGTTGGTTTCTGAGAAGAGACATCCTCCTCACTCAGAGCTGTTCAGTCGAAGAGCTGTATGAGAGCACTAAAAATGATGTGAGAACGAATCTTGTGAGAACTGAAAAACAGCATCAAGGTGTTGACACATCAGTGCCGAAACGTGACAAGTGTCCCCCAAAAAGTGCAAATCATTTTTCGGTACTGATGCGTCAGCCCCATCTGGTGCCGTTTTCACGGTTCTCACGTGATTTGTTTGTACATAATCCAAGCCCGTATGAGAGACATCTGAATTATTGTGTCTCTCACTTGCTATGCTGCTGTGATTTGCTTGCATGTTACTTAACCTTTTTTTAATTAAATAACAAACCTTTCAATCAGTTCTCTCTTCCTTTATTTCACGTGAGTTGACAAAGGAGGTGAGTTAGGTGCGGCAAAACCAAACTTAGATGAGGTTTTTAACTTTACGTCACTGGACACATCCCAACGGCCAACTTCACCAGCACCGAGTGCTTGAATTGTCTCCATTTCAAATAGAGAAATTCACGCCAGTTCCAACCAGCTAGCCATCTCTTACGCATGGGTTTATAGGGCTCGGATTATGTGCAAATGAATCTTGTGAGAACTGTGCAAACAGCACTAGAGGGACTGACACATCAGTACCGAAAAGTGATTTACACTTTTTGGGGGGTACTTGTCACTTTTTGGTTCTAATGTGCCCTCACCCTGGTGCCACATATATTCGATTACAAAAATTCATTTCGGCTAATATATTTGTAGTCGTTAAGGTAGGTAATGGGTTATGGTTATTGGATAATGTTATAACTATTTATATATTCTACTATATATATATATATATATATATATATATATATATATATATATATAAACAGTAGTCTCATGCCCTTTTTCTCTCTCATCCACGTGGACACACTTATTAATTTTTTGGTGATTAAATTTTTCTAAAATACTCTTTGATATATTTTATTCTCTATCCTGAAATCTCTCAATTAAATTATCTTTTCCTTAAATATTTTTTTAAATAAAAAAATCAAACTTTACTTTTTTAGACGTTTTCCAATCTCAATTCCTAAAATCTCTCAATCTCTATCAAATATATTCTCACACATCTCCCCCTTTCAACTCCTAAAATCTCTCACAAATATATCTCTATAATGAATTCAGATTTGTTGAAATTGGGATTTCAGCAACTTTCTGAAATCTCCAATTAAAATTGGACACATGGAAAACTTATTCCCAATATTTTGATTACTTAATTGGATGGAACTTAATCCCCATATTTTGGTTTTCTAATTAAACGGTAAATTTCATTTAACGTTAAATTTACCGTTGTTTACTATCTCTAAAATTACTTTTTAGTTTTATTTTTCTTGTTTCAATTATAATTCAATACGCAAATATCGTCTTGCCACCCTTGGACGTGTTGCACGAGTTCACCTTAGCAGACTCAAAGAAAGGTAATCTTTTTTTTAATGTTTTTTTCCTTCTTTCCGTACTGGATTAAAGGTTTATCGGCAGAATTACTCAATAGCGCACCTTGATAAGTTGAGATACATAATCTGGTTTGGAACAGTATCTTCCCTTCCCTCTTCTCCATTGCTGAGGTCATTAAATGTTTT
>JAOXJP010165081.1:0-12798 GCA_025762735.1 Platanus orientalis
ATCTTATATTTCCTTATTACTTCAATCATATCTTCTTTCTACGATTTATCCCTTGCTATCTTACTATTTCGTCTCGTGTTTGCACGGATTCTTTTGTTATTAAGTAATTTTATTATTGTCCCAAATTTAATCAAACTTTTTATTTATTCGATGTGGGAAATAATGGGTTAACTAATGAAGCAATTATAATTCCTGATTAGGAATATTTTTTAAAATTATATTTAGTAACTAATACTAATTTATGATTACTACCTTTTGTAATTTTAATTATTATTTTCAATGATAATTTTTTTTAATAAATTTCCTTTCAAGTATAATTTTTTTTAATTGATTTCCCTTCAAGTATGATTGAAATGTAACAATTACTTTTTTAGCAATTATTTCAAATTTTTTTTTTTTGGTTTCTCTTATCCATTGCACGGGTTGATTTGCTAGTATATATATATATATATATATATATATATTAAAATAGTAACCTCACGCCTTTTTCTCTCTCATCCACGTGGACACTTGAATTAATTTTCTTTTTTATCTCCCTAGATTCTCTCTCGGTAAAATCTCTCATTTTTTTTATTTGGGGATAAGAGACGTTTCTTACCCTAATTGATTTTTTTTTTTTTTTTGTTTATTTTTTTCCAAAATACCCACTCTATACCGAAATATACTTTCCTTTAAAAATTCTCTCAATTGAAAATCTTTTAACCTTCATATCCCAAGATTATTTTCTTCTTTAAGGGTTATTAAGACCCGTATTTTATCGCGTAAGATTACGAATCCTATTAAAAAAAAGATCTTCTCTACTTTTCTCTCACCCTTAATTAATTTTCTTAAAATTGTCTAAACTGAGGGTGGC
Organism: Platanus orientalis; assembly: GCA_025762735.1. Taxonomy (NCBI): domain Eukaryota; kingdom Viridiplantae; phylum Streptophyta; class Magnoliopsida; order Proteales; family Platanaceae; genus Platanus; species Platanus orientalis. The sequence goes on from JAOXJP010165081.1 coordinate 854, forward strand.
AATTCGTGTTGACAGGATCAGGTTCATGTCGTGTTGAGGTAAGGGTATAAGATTATTTGGCTCAACCCTAACCCGACCCATTTATTACTCATGTCAAAGTGGGTTGACCTGTTTTGACCTGAAACACATTTAGGATCAACCCTAACCCACTTATTTTCGTGTTGGATCATGTCAAGTTCGTGGGTTATGTGGTAATTCATCTTGGCAAGTCGGGTTCGTGTGGTGTCAAGGTAAGGATATAAGACGATTTGGCTCAACCCTAACCCGACCCATTTATTAATCATGCCAAAGCGGGTTGACCTGTTTTGACCCACAACACATTTAGGGTCAACCCTAATCTGCTTATTTTCGTGTTGGGTCGTGTCGGGTTCTTAGGCTGTGTCAAACATTGCCACCCCTAATCTAAACTTATCTTTATCATTCCCTTTAAGGCCCTTTAATATTAATCTCTCTTTTTTTTCCCACCCACGTCTCCTTGCAATAAGCATTCCTTTTCAAATCTCTAAAATATTTTCCTAATATTTTCTAATATTTAATTCCTAATTTATTTCCTCCAACATATGGAATAACAAAACGTCTAGTATACATTCTTTCCCTCATAGGCGTGGACACTTACACCTAACTTCCCTTTTAAATTTCTTTCTCTGTCCTACATAAATGCTTCATTTTTATTCCTGAAAATATCTCTTCCCTCCTTACTTCTTTCCAAATTGAAACGTACAAAAAAAAAAAAAAAAAAACTTAGTTAATTAAAAAAACTGTAGTATCAATAGGATTTTCTCTTTTTTTTTCAGGGTGTCACATGGATACACCCTAATATCTTTCCTTTAAAATTTTTTTACCCAATTTACACCCCTCTTACCCCCTATATGTTGAAATTTATTACATATATATACCCCTCTTCTTCAAGTACACATTTTTTAAATATTAATAAATTAAAAATTTTAAAGAAATACCCCTCTAATCACATTATACGTGTTCATACAGGTTCACACAATAACCTCAAACCACTTTCTCACATCCACATGGACGTTTTATGTAAATTTTTGTTCCTAAAATTTCTCCCGTCTATCTCCTATAGTCTCTCCCTCTTATACCCTGTACGATTTACTTTAATTTATCCCTATCTCCTATAAACTCTACAATTTAATTAATTCTCTATAATCTCTCTCCAATAATCTACCCTAAAATCTCTCTCTATTCATTTCACACGTCCTACCATCTTTATTTGTATATAATGATATATAAATAAATCTTTTTCATATCTAAAATTAAACGTTTTAATTTCATATTATTTTTTCAATAAATTTTCCATAAAACCCCTAAAAATTGAGATTAATTGCAACTTCTCTTGATTTTTTCTTAATTTTTAGGGTGTCACATGGACTCCGCTAACCTCTTTCTTTTTATTTTTTTTTTTCCAATTCATATCTATCTTGCATCGTAAGTATCTTTAATTTTTTCAAATTATATCTCCTAAAACATTATTTTTAAATATATTTAAATACCATTTTGAATAAGGGTGTGCATGGGCTGGCCTACTCAAAAATAAATAAAAATACTTGGCCCGATATATATATATATATATATATATAGGAACAAATGTTCTATCAAGGAATTGGACGTCCAACATATAGAGGTTTGGTGCATTGGGTTAAAACTATAAAAACAGTTTAAAATGAAAAAAAAAGGTACCCATAAAAATGGGATGTATAGGGTTAAAACAATAAAAATATATATATATATATGTTCAAATGAACATTTTCTCCCTCTTCGAAAGGGGAATCAAATTCAATGAATCATCACATGCAATGTTTTTTTGGGAATGCAATGTTTAAGACAAAAAAATCAAAAAATAAAAAACAACTAAGCTTGAGAATATTCAGGGCCAACCCGAAGCCGGCTCAGGCCTTAAGCTTTCAAAGTTTTTCAGGCCCAAGCATACAATTACTATAGCAAGCTGAGCCCTAGGCCTACCATGGCCTAGCTTGAATTTGAATTTGACCCATGCACACCCCTAATTTTGATATTTATTATTTAAAAGATTTTTTTATTAGAAAGATTGGATTCTTTCTTTATCTCGTCAATAATATCTCTCCCAAAAATTTTATCTTCTTATTAGTTACACAGATAAATATTCAAGACATTTTGTAATTAAACAATTTAATCTCCTATTACAATATTTTTTATATTTTTCATAATACAATAATATATATTATTTTTGAAATCTCTCTCAAAAATTTTATCTTCCTATCAATTACACAGATAAATATTCTTGATATTTTAGAATTAAATATTTTAATTTCTTATTATATGATTTTTAAAAAATTTCCATAGTAGCTTCTATCTTAATTTTTCACATTTTTTAGGGTGCCAAGTGGACACCATAATCTCTTTCGTTCCACTCTTTATACCCGAGGCCTAATGCTAAAGCCCAATGCTCGAATCTGATTTTATAGATAAATAGAGCTTTTAAATACATTTTAATCAAAATATGTATTTTTTAAAATTTTAATTTTCTTTAATATATTAAAAGGCCTCGGGCTAGGCCAAGCTTGGACTAGGCCCTATACAATAACGTTGAGATGGGCTCAGGCCTTAATATCTGATTCTACCAAGTCCAAGTCCATCCCTAGGCCATATAGAACAAAGTTTGCCCCAGGCCTACCGAGACCCGAAGTAAATTAACTTCTTACGAAACATTCATTTTTATACATATACATCTTACCCTTTTTCTTTTTCATGAAAAATCTCCTTCTAATAAAACCTTTTTAACTAATAACTTTGCACCTCCTCCTTAATATCCATTTTATTTCATTTGAAGCCCTATGGTGTCCTGAACACCATCGTGGATGACCAACCCTACACAAAATATCTTTTCCGCCTTAATAACTAAAATCTCTTTCTTTATAAAAACTTTATTCACATATTTATATAAAAAAAATTCTAAACTATATTGCCGGTTCAAATTCACAGGGGTTCACTAGTATATATGAAAAATGGTGGTTTTTTTCTAATAATGTCACATAGATGAAGCCAATTCTGAGCACATACAACTTGGAAGGTTTCGGAGCATGACAATAAATAATTCCTTATTCAACGTAGGGAACATAGCAGTGTTCCAGTCCCCTCAACCGGTCATCGTTCTCCTCAGGCGGATCATCCATTACATTTTTATTTTTGGGGTAAATCATCCATCAGGACCATTACATTGTGTCAGACATCCAATACTCTGAACACTTGAGTTATCATTTTGAGATGAACTGGCTTTTCTTAATTCTAAACGATCCTAGATTTTGTGCGCACAAAAGATGTGCGCATGCTGTGCACATGAGCCTGGGTGCAGACACATCACCAAAAAGTGATTTACACTTTGGGGGGGGGGGGGATTCTAAACATATGATTTTTCTCGAGAAGCAAAATCATGACAAATTTTTAAAAATTGGATACTATTCATGAACCGGGATGGGCAATGTGGATTATCAAGTATTTTCTTTAAGATATGCAATGTGGAATGTAAATTATTTCTTTAAGATAGGCTTGTTTAATAATTGACTATAAAGATAATAAGCAACTTAAACAATAAACAAAATGCAACATTTGATGCAGTTAAGTCAAAAAATTTAGTATGGAAAACGATTGTTTGTTTTGACAGAGGCCTCTATAATACACATGATGGGTTTTTGAATGTGATACCTTTCTTTGAACTTTTTCATCTAACCACTTTTTTGGACTTTTTTTAACCCCCGAATACAATACATGTCAACTTATCATTCACCATACACACTACAGACACTTTTATCACACAGATCATTTTCTTCTATTTAGTATTTAGAAACTTAATGCACTATAGGTTAAAGATTTTAGTGAAAAACTATGCTCATGAAATCTGAAACTTTTTTGTGGTAATTTTAAACTTTGGAGTCATGTATAAGTACCAATGCTAAGTCACCGGGGATACTACTGAGACCATAAGATCATGGGCCATCATAAAATCTATAAAATAATGGCAAAAAATATATTGTTGGATACAGTTGTAATAATGTATTTATTCTTGGTAAAAATATTTTGTATTGCTTGCAAATACCATCACTTGAACCCTAAACCATGAAAGCTAAGACAAAGTTTCATGAGTTTTACAATCCGTGTGAACCACTTATTCTATTAGGATGCCCACCTTTTACGATGATCTCAGTTGGGAGTGGCAACAAGAAGTCAATTGGACCATAATCAACATTAGACGGTAGAGAGGGGGGGAGGAAATCACATCACGGTAGACTCAGTACAGCAACAATAAATTGTAATAAAAGGTCAACAATTATATTTGATTGTTAATGATTTGATTCTTGCAACAAAAAAACCAGTGATAAATAAATATGGTAGCCATCGTAGCAATAAAAAGAAAAGAAAAGAAAGAGGAAATGGAAATATACCTTCTAAGAAGATCGCTGTTGTAGTATACAAGGAACCGTGGAGAAGATGAACGTTGTTTAAGTCTTGGAGAAGTTAGCCTGGGAGAAGTTGAGCAGATTAGGGCTTTTGTTCGTTTTAAACTTTAGGCCCAGTCTGGTTGCAATGAATTGCATAGAAAAGAAAAGAAAGGAATAGAAAGAAAAAAAATCCCACAAGAAAAGAAAGGAAAAGAAAATAATCATAAGAAATGCATGACAAAACCAGCTTTTCATGACAACCAGATAGCTTAAAAATGATTTCGTGAGAAAATTTTCATGAGAAAACCTTTTCATGGCAACCAGACTAAAGAAATAGAAGAGGGGATAAAGAAAAGAGAGAGAGAGAGAGGGAGGTTGCATACCTGCTTCTTCACTGGGTGCTATACGAGGACAAAGGGGAGAAGAGAGGAAGACGGATCTATAGTGGAGTGAGGCAGCAGAAAATAGGAAGAATCGGTGGGAATAACTCTTAAAAGCATCAACCAATTTACTTTACAGTTCCTGTAAATAATCAAATCAAACATCTAGAATATTTGAGTCTAATAAAGGCAAACTAATAAATCATATATGATATTTACAATTTATTTTTAAACTGATATTTACAATTGTTGCTGTTTTTTGGGTAAACTGAAATGACGAAAAAAATCGGCAAACGATAAAAAGAGAAGAACACGGTGAACTACATACCTCTGTAATCTGGGTAGGAATTTTGCTGAGAGAGCTTAAGGAAGTAGAGAAAGTTGAAACAAAGAATATAATAGCAGTTGTGTTGTGAAAATGGAAATGATATAGATGAAAGAGATTATTTGAAAATGAGGCTTTGCAGTTTGCATTACTTGGATGGCGATCATGTCGCTAGGCTTCTTTTTCTTATCTTTTTTGGGTGGATGAAAGAGAAGGTACATGCTTTATTTGAAAAAGAGACTTTTGCATTATTTTAGAATATTATTATTTTTTTATTTGGCTTTATCTGCTCAACAATGACGCGTAGTTTCAATGGCTTCGCTGTCGTCAACTACTTTTTCTTTAGGCTGTGTCTGATGGCTTTCTGGAAAAACCAGAATTGGAATACTGCTTTGGGATCTCCATTTGTTTTTTATCATGACCGTTTTTTTTGGAGCAGCAAAACCAATTGGGGCAGTGAAAACGAATCTCGTGAGAACCGTGAAAACGGCACAAGAAGGGTTGACGCATCAGTACCGAAAAGTGATTTACACTTTTTGAGGGGCACGGGCTTGGATTATGTGAGAATGAATACTAGAGGGGCTGATGCATCAGTACCGAAAAATGATTTGCACTTTTTGGGAGACATTTATCACTTTTCGGCGCTGATGTGTCCATACCCTGACGTCATTTTTACAGTTCTCACAAGATTCGTTCTCACCTAATTTTTAGTGAATTTTTTGTGACAGTACCTTGTGAATCTTTTCGTACCATTTACTTATTGCATCATGCATCGGAAGACAAGAAAATCCTTATGCATCGACTTTCTCCCTTCCTCTCTAACCACTTCATCTTAAGTAGTAGAAAGAGAAATTATTACTTTATCAAATCCATTTTTACAACTAGATTGGTGTTCAAAAACGTGTTTGACCAAAACTATTACCATTTTTCAAGTAAAAGGAGGTTTTTTTTTACAACAATACTTCCACATATTATCGAACACCCAAAAAATTGAAAAAAAAAAAAAAAACGATCTTCAAATCGGGTTGTAGACCCTAGTCGTGTATGAAGTGAAGTAGTAGATGCATTTACAAAAAAAAAATCTGATAAACTAGAAAGATAACACTTAAAGATGTTCATCTGGTACTCTGATGTTGATTTTGCATGATGAAGACCGTTGCAGCTAGCTGTTAGGGTGACCGTTGGTAGAGTTTCCTTTGAAAGCCAGATGATTCCGACCATTTTTTGTTAGATTGAGGGAGGAGAGTATTTTTCAAGTAGAAAACACACACTCGACGAGGTGGTTTTGAAGACGGTTTTTCAAATGCATCAAACGCCCGAAAAATGAGTTTTCCTAGGAAAGCCGTACTCATTTCTTAGGAAAACAATGCATCGGAATTGAATCAGACGCGATCTGCTACACCAATTGACACATGTTAACTTTTTTAATTTGGAGCCTCTTTTACATAGAGCAAATATCTTATTTGAATACTTTATTTTTGGGTTTTAACCTAACCAATAAACACTATTTTCTAGGTACTTATTTTTTTTAATTTAAAAATTATTTTTATAGTTTTAACCCTATATCCCTGACTTTTGTGTGTGAGGACCCGAGGACAGACAACTTGGGTGTAGTAGAACTTTTCCTTTTTTTTTTTCTTTTGATAAAATCACGCTCATTTCTTTAACAAAGTGGATATTTTTTTTCTTAGGTAATCATCGTTTTCCATTACATATATGGATATAACACACAGCTTTTTTTTTTCTTTTTCTTTCTAAATAAAGTGGTTTCTCATTATTTAGATGGATAATAATCTCCAAGGGTTTTCTTTAAAAAAAAAAATGAAAGAAGGATTTATTGCTCAACAATAACATACTTTCTTTCGTAAAATGGTTTTCCATGTAAACGGAGTGGGTAAGACAACTTAGAGAGTGGCTAAAGTTGGAATGACATTAGGGTCGAGACATCAGTGCTAGAAAGTGAAAAAAAAATCTCTCAAAAAGTGTATTTCACTTTTTCTGAGCTGATGTGTCGGCCCTGATGTCATTCCAACTTTAGCCACTCTCTAAGTTGTCTTACCAAATCCGGCCTCATTTTCCATTACTTTTTTTTTGGATGGTCACATTTATATAGGTTTCATTATTTTTTTATGAAGAAAAAAGAAATAGCAAAATTCAAGAACATGTATTTACTAAGTTTTTTACTAATTTAAATTATCAATATGATACCATTGCACGCGACTATTATCTGAACTATTAAGTGAGGAGGACCATGATATAGCGGGAAAAGGTCAAAAGCCATCATAGTATTTGTAGCTAGGGGTTGCAATTGATGTTGGTGTTGGAATGGAATCTGAAGCAAACCGAAGGGGAAAGGAACTGAGAAAACGAATTTCAGCAGTGCTGGATTAATCCTCCAGTTGGTCGGATCAATCTAAGCATGTTCGGGTGAAATATGCTACAAATATACAAGAGACCAAAAGGATGTCGAATCGATCCAACAGTGACGAGATTGATTTGGAAAGTCTCATGGAGTGTCAGAAAACCTTGGTTTCGTGGTGGGATCAAATAAAGTCTCTATTGTTGGTTAAGGTTAAGAAGAGAGTGAAAATATTATGAGAGAAGAGTAATTTTTTGAGAGAGAGAAAAAAAAACTCTTGTAATATTTCCCAAATAATGAATTTTTCTCTGTGTCTTCGTGGTTTTTCCTCACCTTGGAGTTTTCCACTTAAATACTGTGTTCCTGTGGTGTGTTTGTGGTTTAATTGTTTTTGTTTAGATTATTATTGTTTTCTTCTTATTTGGTTTGATTGTTATGTTTTTGGCTTTAAACACCCAACAATTAGTATCAGAGCGGAGGTTTTGAAAAGCCGGTTTCAACAAACCAAGAAAATTAGAGACTTCCTTTTAAATGGGATCAATCGTGACACAAGCGGGTGAATTCACAAAGTTTGGGATTGAGAAGTTCAATGGTACAAACTTTATACTATGGAAGATGTAGATAGAAGATTTCATGTATCAGATAAATCTCTATCAACCTCTTGGAGGGAAAACAAAGAAACCCGATGTGATGTTAAAAGCAGATTGGAAGGTGATCAATAGGAAGGTCATATGTACGATTAGACTTTATTTATCATCATTAGTTTCTTTCAATATTTCCAAAAAGAAAACAATTGAAAGTCTCATGACAACCCTTACGTAAATGTATGAGAAGCCATGCATCCGCATTAAATAAGGTATTTTAAATGAAGAGGTTATTTCACATGAAGATAAACAAGTTCAATGCAGTCAAAGATCAGTTGACCTCGGTAGGCATCAACTTCGATGATGAAAGTTATAGCCTTATTGATCCTATCCTCTTTATCGAAGAGTTGGGATGGCTTAGTTATGGTGTTGAGAAATTCTTTAAGTTCATGCACTCTGAAATTCGATGATGTGGTGAGTATACTACTTAGTGAAGAAGTCTACAAAAAGTCAATAACAGTAGCATCATCAAGTGGGAGCGTATTGATATAGAAGGAAGATGTAGAACTGCTAAAAGAGGGTAAGGCCATGGAAGGTCAAAATTTAGGGGTAAATCTAAGTCAGCAAAGCCATGTGTGAAATGCTGAAATTATGGGAAGAAATGACACCTTAAAGACTGTTGGCATTGAAAAAGAAGACAAAACAAGATAGCAACAAGGAAAATGAAGTTTCCGCAAACATTGCATGTGATGTTTCTGAAGACACTTTAATTCTTGCATTAGATGAAAAATTGGAGTCTTAATTGCTAGACTCTGATGCATCCTTTCATGTCACAAAAAATAAAGAATATCTGAAGAATTATGTTTAAGGAGACTATGGTAAAGTTTATGTCAGAGACAATAAGGCTTATAACATAATTGACAAATGAGATGTTCGGTTGAACCTACCTAATAGAAGTACATGGTTGTTAATGGTGTGAGACACATACCAAGTTTGAAGAGGAATTTAATTTTCGTTGACCAGCTCCCAAGTTTAGGACACACAACTACTTTCATAGGAAACATGTGGAAAGTAACCAAATGTTCCTTAGTGATTGCTCAGGGAAAGAAGGAAGGTACACTCCATCTAATAAAAAGTAAAGCTCAATTGATATAGCTGAAACAGGTATCAATTTAGACACATGGCACTATAGACTTGGGCACATAAGCAAGAAAGAAATAAAGATTCTCCATAACAAAGATAAGCTTCTAGGTTTGAAGGTTATAGACTTGGAATTTTGCGAATATGGTGTTTTGGGAAAATAGAAGAATGTCAGCTTCTCTAAAGTATAAAGGATGCCAAAGCTTCAAAAGTTAGAACTGATCCATACTAGTATATGGGGACTAGCTCAGGTATGTTCAAATGGTGGTTCTTACTATTTTATTATTTTTATTGATGGTATGACAAAAAAGTGGGTTTATTTCTTAAAACATAAGTCCGACATATTTGATGTGTTTAAGAAGTGGAGAGCTTTGGTTGAGAATGAAACATGATTGAGAAAGAAACATGAAGTGGAGAGCTTTGGTTAAGAATAAATCACAAGGCAAAAAGCTTAGGTAGGGAGGTGACTACTAAACTCTAAGGAAATAACAAAACCAGAGTAAGTGGAACCCAAATAATGCGCTAGTAGGATATAATGTCATAGAGAGAAGAAAAAACCCATCCTAAAAGTTACCTTAATGGAACAAAAAAGAAACAAAAAACAAAAAAAGTATGAAATGAAACAAAAAGAAGGTTAAAACATATACCAGGACGAAGAGAGGAAGCCGGATAGAAGACCAGAAACAATGTCGGAAATGAGGGTTAACGTTTGAGATCACAAGCCGATGTCAAGGATGATGAATGCAAAGATGAAGCTAGAGAGAAATTTGAAGACAGTTTGAATTTTTTTTGAATGATGAGAATGGGCGCACCTAACTCTATTTATAGGAAATGGTTTTGATCTTGGTCGTTCGATGTAAGTGCTAGCTTTTGATTTTAGTAGTCCAACATGGGAGCGTGTAAGCGACAATGACTCATGAAAAGAAGAATATAACCATTTTTGTACAGATGACATAATAAATGCACCCCTTCATTTCCTAAGAAAAGTAATCTTCGAATACCAAAAGGGACCGACATCACGCCTTACCGAGTAATGGCTTGAATTCCCTTCGTTAGGTGGACACCAGACTCAGGAATGGAGGGAAACTGATAGGGAGTTCAACATACTTTGTTAGCTCAACATACCAGGATGGCTTGGAATAGCTACTCAAGTTGGTAAAACCAAGCTGAAACCCATATCAATGACCCAAAATGCAAATAAAGATCAGCCCACGATGATGCTCCAACCTAACCAATCAAATAAAGGTCAATAACTACTCCAATATCTACACCGGGAATCCAATGCCGTAAATCTAGCTAACGATCAAGCGCCATGATCCAAACCCAAGCTAGAAATCTGGAAGTAAATTCTTGGTCATGTGTCATTCTAACTCTATAAAACGACAGCATATGGATTTCCAAAAGTATATGAAATTCTCTAAAAAGATTCTAAGATTATTTCTGATAAGAAGTAAATCTCTAACTTAGGCATTAGAGAAACATAGGCTAACACCACATGGATGACCTAATCAAATTCCTTCTTCCTTGATTGCAAGTATCTAGCAATTTGACCGGCCGTGCAACTAGCTACATCATCAGTCATATACCCTTAACTTGACATGATACGAACACAACCCACTAACACGATTATCACCCCTATTTAGCTTAGGGGTGGCAATGTTTGACATGACCTACAAATCCCCGACACGAACACAACATGAAATTTGTGTTAGGTTTATTGTAATCATATTTTGGGTAAAAACAGGTTAACCCACCTAGACATGATTAATAAATGGATTGTATTTGGGTTGACCCTCGTATATCCTTAACTGAACACAACACAAGCACGACCTACCAACATGAATTGCCACCCCTAATTAAACCTTTGCATCTTTTACTACTCGTTTAGATTCATTTAAAAATCCCAAAGCCTAATGCCTCCAATGTCGAGACCCTAGTCTTCTCTTGGCTCTGGATAGGGCTGTCAATCAAGCCAGGATGAGCCGGGCCAAGGTTTACCCAAATTCTACCCAAAATGTTTTACCCCTACCCAAGCTCGGCTCGAATAAAATTCAAGCCTATACATTTGGCCCAAACCCAACCCATTTTAAAACAACAGGCTTTGGGCTAAGTTTATGCTGCCCAAATTAATATTCTTTTCTTACTTTTTGGGTTGATTTTATACTTATAATTGCCCCTAAATACATATTATATGACGTTTTTTTAATAGTTGACACTTGAACTATTTAGTGATAGTAAATTTGTTAAAAATATATGAATCCAAAAAGAATAAAAAATATATATAGACCTAATATCACCATATAAATCAAATTATTATTTGCTAACTAGGCCGGGCTAGATTGGGCCTTAGGCTGAACTTGAGCTTGTCCAAACTCGGCCTGAATAAAATTCGGGCTTAAAAATTAGGCTCAAACTCAATCCAATCCGAAATCAAGTTGACCCAACCCAGTTTTTTTTTAGGTCAGACATGTCACAGACCAGCCTAGTCCAATTGACAACCTTAGCTCTGTATGCATGCTAGTCATATTTAAAGCCAAAATACTACATAACCATAGATTGAGAAATGTAGTTGGCTTTACCCAAACTGTTGTGCCTTCTCAGGAAAAATTCTTGTAGAGATAGATCCTATCCGGGGAAAGGTCATGATTGAATTGTAGGTTGTATTTGAAATAATTCAATATCCGACAGTAGTTAATGATGGCATAGCAAATATGAAGCACTCACAGG
>JAOXJP010165092.1:0-12797 GCA_025762735.1 Platanus orientalis
GTTACTAATGGGTATGCTCAAATTGAAGGAGTTGACTTCGAAGAGACATTTGCACCTATAGCAAGACTAGAGTCAATTTGACTTTTGTTGTCCATTGCATACCATTTAAAATTTAAGTTATATCAAATGGATGTCAAGAATGTATTTCTCAACAAAATACTTCAAAAAGAAGTCTATGTTGAACAACAAAGATCCACACTTACCAAATCATGTGTATAGGTTGAAGAATGCATTATATGGGCTAAAACAAGATCTAAGAGCTTGGTATGATAGACTAACCAAATTCTTGATGGACCAACAATTTGTCAGAGGGAGTGTAGATTAAACACTCTTCATTAAGAAAAATGATGGTCACATACTCATTGCCTAAATATATGTGGATGACATCATTTTTGGGTCAACCTGCGATGAATGGCCACATGTATTTGCACACATAATGAAATTCGAATTTGAAATGAGTATATAGAGAGAATTATGATTCTTCATTGGGTTACAGATCAAGCTAACATCGGATGCAATATTTATAAACCAATCTAAATTTGTAAAGGATTTGGTATCCAAGTTTGGACTTTCAGAGTCTAAACCTTTAGACACTCCTATCAATGCTAGTGAGAAAATAACGAAAGAAATCGATGGAACCAATGTCGATACCACTGACTATAAGAGTATAATAAGAAGCCTGTTATATCTGATAGCTAGCAGACCTAACATTTCCTTTAGTGTCGATGTGAGTGCAAGGTATCAGGCAGCACCTAAGGAATCATATCTGAAGGCAGCTAAAAGAATCATTAGATATGTCCATGGGACAATCAAGTTTGGACTTTGGAATCCATTTGATACCACACCAGTGCTAGCTGGATTCTCAGATGTTGATTAGGCAGGAAATGTATACGATAGGAAAAGCACAAGTGGAGGATTTTTTACGTAGGTAATTTTTTAGTCTCTTGGCATAGTTAAAAGCAAAATTCCATATCTTTGTCAGTGGTTGAGGCTGAATATATTGCCATTGGAAGTGGATGCACACAACTGCGATGGATGAAGAAAATTCTTGTAGACTATGAGTTGTCTCAAGATATGATGAATTTATTCGTCAATAACTTAAACGCAATTCAAATATTCAAAAACCCAGTTCAACACTCTAGAATGAAACATATAGACATTTGACACTATTTCATTCGAGAACTAATAGAAGAGAAAACAATCTCTCTAGAGTATGTGGCCACCGAGGACCAACTGACGGATATCCTCACAAAGGCACTGGACTCGAAATGATTTGAATACCTTCAAGGCTCTATGGGAATGTGCTCGATCTAAACACAACCTTAAAGTTACCCCAAAATTTAGTTAAAAACACTAATTAAGGTAATATGGGAGAAAATAGGGAAAATTAAGGAAATAAGGCATTTTCCCAAAAAGATTCCATTTTGGATTGATCCAAACTGGCGGAACTTGTGGAAGTCAAATGGTTTCGTAGGATTTAAAAGGGGGAAAACCCCTAGTTCAATCCTAAATCGAACTAGGATCAAATCAAAGGCCATTTCTCTCTATTTTGCTCTTCCATCTTCCCCTCCTTCGCAAAATCTTTCGATTTCTCCACCCTACGCCATGTCAAAGAAAGATTTGGGAAAGGGTCCTATGCGAGAGAATGAGCAACCCAAATACCCAAGAACGGCATCAATCAGCTATAGAGCTTTCCGAAACTCCGCTGCTCTTCACGACTACAACCATATCTTCTCAAAGAAGATCTTCATTGAGAGATATGTAAAGCAGACGACCCTTTACAACTTCACGATAGGCACGACTATTCCAAACGATGGGTGGATGCAACTCATCGTGATCAAAGGGAATGTGCAATAAGAAACCGTATGTATCTTCTACTCCAACATCTACAACTCCAACTTCTCTCGCCTCTCCTTCGAGACAGAGGTCTACGAGGTACACATATTGATCAATTCAAACCGGATCACTATGTTTTTGGGGATTGCTCGCCCTACTGTTGATGTTGTTATCTTTCCCAACTAAGGGATTGACAAAGCTCACATCTCTAAGCTTTTTGAGAGAGAGGCAACACTTGGTTTAGGAAGTTTCCTATCATTAAATGCTACATGGTGGTTAGGGTTCTCAACATGATCCTAGTGCACAACCTTCTTTAAATAACCCATAAGACTGACATGTCAAATGACATGATTCACTTCGTTACAAGTCTAATGGAGGGAAAGTCGATAGATGTTCCTACCATCATGTGTCAAGTGATGTTGCAGGCTTCGATCAAGTTAGGGGCAAAGAGGGGACTACCCCATGAAGTGCTTGTCACTCAATTCTTAGAGCAGTGCGGAGTCTTATTCCTGAAGGATGCCGTGACTTTATTGTAGGGCCTTCCGATTGATGACACTACCATCAAGCGAATGGAAGGACAGAAGCCGGCTACACCACAGGCAACACCGATTGTCTCGGCACCTGTGCCCATACCTGTAAAGGTTCCTCCTACAGTAGTGGAGGTTCTCCCACCTATTGCTGAAACAGCTCCCTCAGCTCCTCCAACTCGGGCTCCCATCCTTAGAGTATCCCCAGTCCTCTCCACATTCATTTAGGACATTCACTACGACCTTGGTTAGATCTTTCAGTGTTTTGAGCGCTTAGGCCAAAAGGTAGATAACATGGACAAAAAGCTTGTCCACATTAAGGGCATAGTTGATCCTTCACGAGCTCCTAAGCCTCGTATTATATTAGACATCCTTGGTGATGATGAGGATGAGGATGCCTAGAGCACCTCCATATGTATTTTTTTTTTTTTTTTTTTTTGTCCTTGTAATTTTACATTTTAATGAAAATATCCTTTTTTGTATATCATTGTCTTATCTTCTTTATCTTTGATTTCCTTTGGTTTCCATGATAAAAAGGGGGAGAAAATGTTATGCCTATGTTTAAAAGTGTCTAAAAGGTCTATGCTTAAAATGCCTAATGAAAATAAAAATTGAAAAGATAAGTGAAACATAGATACCTATGTTTAATGAAAATCGAACAAATAAGTGAAACATAGAATATAGGGGGAGATGATTAAATGAGATCTAAAGAAGATGAACTACAATTTAGGCATAAATTTTCAAGATGTTGATGTTAGGGGGAGCAAACCAACATTGAAATTGGTAATTAAGTTATCTAAGGAGCCTAAATATGTAAAATTAAACAAACATGTGTTCAATACATATAACAATCCCATGGTTACTTCATAAGCATATGCATTCTATCATGATTATACATATCCATATGTTTGATTGCATGTACATACTGTTATATCTTTTAACTAAACTAATATTGGTTTGAGAAAGGTGTTTTATCTGTCAAATGGGTTTCAGGACTTAGGCACAATGCAAAAGAAGAAACACAGTGCAAAGATCAAGCATATATCCAGGGGGAGAGCTAAAATGACATCACTTAAAGATACATGACTATTGTTGGTCTATAGAGTCTTTGTAAACTTGAGTTTTGTATTTAAGTCTTATGTTTTAAGTTTTGTCATGGAATTTCTAAAGGGGAAATTGTTAATGTAATGTGTTGTAAATTCCATGAACTATAAAATACATAGCAATGTATAGACTAGAGTGTGTATGGAGTCATGTCACAATCTAAGAGAGTCATGGTTACAAGTTGTAAGAATAACTACTTCACGAAGACCTTATGAAAAGTTAGTTGGAAGCACACAAGGCACCTCAAAGCATTCACAAACCATTTCAAAATTGAAAAGGTAAAACAGGTAAGGTATGTGAGTTAAAGGTCCAAGGAAGGGGTTTGAAGACCTATGAACCTTTTTGGACCATGGAGGATTGATCCCAAAGTCTTTAGAGCCCTCAAAATACAATTTTAAGGCTTGACAAGACAGTAGGATCGATCCAAAACTCTTGGTTTGATTCAAATAATTTGGATCAATCCGGGATCAAACCAGAGGTTCTTGGATGTGTTTTTATGAGAAACCAATACTTTGGATTGATCCAGGATCGATCCGAAGTGACAGAACTCGTTAGAAACAAGTCTAACAATCATAAAATCTTGTAAAAATGGAAAATAATGAATGGAGATAAAAAAAAAAAAAAAAACCTTCCTATATGATTCCCATCCAGTGGACAACATGTCCTAAGTGCTTTATAAATTAGGGTGAGCACCGGAAAGAAAGAGGAACGCTTCCGAATATTTTTGAAGAAATATGCTGCTTTAATCTTCTCTAAAGTTCTGAAAGAGAGTCTAGTCTTCATTAAAGTGCTCATAACTCCCTAGACTGAGGTAAGAGAGACCAATTCAAAACCACCTCTTTGCTCTTGCTAAGGTATATCTTTAGAGGCGACGTTAAGAGTTATTCCATTGGAAACTCAAATGGGATTTGAAAGTTACATCTTTCTCAAAAAGGAGCGATCTCTCACTATGTGTAAAGCAACATCAGCCTTTAAATAAGTATGTTATGCTAGATTAAATTAATTATGCATTTGTTTTTACTCTCGCCAGAGACATTGAGAGTTTAGCACTACCACCAGAGACACCAGTAGTGTAGACCTTAACACCTCATTGAAGGTGTAAACTATTCCCGCTAAAGACACCAGGAATAGACCCAACACTATCACTAGAGACACCGATAGTGTAGATTTGACATTTCCACCAAAGACACTAGAAATGTAGACCACACTCACCGGAGACACCGAGTGTAGTAGATAAGCCTTATTTAATTTTAGCATTGATTGTAATTGATTCAATCTTAATAAAATTATATAGCTTAGTGTGAGTTTTCGAAAGTGGATGTAGGCTTTGTACTGAACCACTATAAATTGTTGTGTTATGTGCTTGATGTTTGTTGTGAGATTGTTGCATTTATTTCATTACATCCATTGATTATCCATTGTAATTGTGCACATAACGCTTGGAACTAAAAAAACTTAAAAATTAAGTGTAGGGAATCTATCAACCTTGTTCCCACTCTACTATAGGTAAGACTATAGTGTATGACGGAACCTTGTAGTCTATGATTGGTTCATAGATATTTAATTTACTTATCAAAAGTGTTTAGCTAAAATTAAACAAGATTAAGTAAATTAAGAAAAAGAGAATTAAAAATTGAATTATTCTATTTACCCTTCCTCTAGGATCTTTACTGGACTTTCAGATTTAAGGTCCAAGAAAGGGTTTCAAAGGTCTATGAACTTTCCCGGACCAAGGAGGAATGATCCCAATGTCTCTGTAGCCTTCTAAGAGTTTTTGGAGGCATTATAGGACAGTTGGATCAATCCAGGATCGATCTAAACCTCCTGATTCGATCCAACTTATTTGCATCGATCCAAAATAATTTGGATCAATCTAGGATCGAACCAGCATTCCTCGGGTTGATTTTTCTGAGATTTTAGCAATTTGGATCGATCCAAACAGCTGGAAATCGCTATAAACGATTGTAACGGCTATAAAATATTGTAAAAATGGAAATTAATCAATGAAAATCATCTTTGACCATTAGGGATTATTCTAATCCAATGGACAATATGTTTTTAAGTCCATTATAAATTAGGGTAAGCGTCGGAATGCAAAGTAATGGGTCTTGAACAAACTTGAGTATCTCAAAGCTACTTTGCTCAAACTTCTCCAAGTTCTTAAGATAGATTTCAATCTCCATTAGAGTGCTCATAAATCCCTATACCTAGATAGGAGAGAGACCGATTTAAGCCGCCTCCTTACTCTTACTAAGGGAAATCATTAAGAGGCGATTTCAAGAGTTGTCCAATGGAAAACTCGATTGGGATTCAAGCGTCATATCTTGCTCAAGAAGGAGCGATCCCTCTTTATGTGTATAACAACATCAACCTTCAAGAGATAAGTCGTGTTATTTTAAATTTCATTTAATTGTGTTTATGCTCGCTGGAGACACCGAGAGTTTGGAGCACTATCACCGGAGACACCGGTAGTGTAGACCTAAGCATCTCATCGAAAGTGTAGACCATTTCCACCAGAGACACTGGGAATAGACCCAACACTATCGCCGAAAACATCGATAGTGTAGACTTAGTACTTCCGCCAGAGACACCGGAAATATAGACCACACTCGTCGGAGACACCAAGTGTAGATTGGCCTACTTTGCAAGTAGTTAGGCCTTATTTAATTTTAGCCTTGATTCTACTAATTTCAATCTTAATAAAATTCTATAACTCAGTTGTGAGCTTTTGAGAGTAGATGTAGGCCTTATGCCGAACCACTATAAATCTATTGTGTTGTGTGTGCTTGTTGATTGTCTTGAGTACTTGTATTTATTTTATCAAGCAAGTCATTCATTATTTTATTCATTGTAATTGTGCACATAACACTTAAATTAAAAATGCTTAAATAGTTGAGTGTAGGGAACCTATCAGCCTTGTTCTCGCTCTACTATAGGTAACACTATAGTGTATGATGGAACCTCGTGGTCTATGATTGGTTCATAAATAATTAATTTACTAATCGAAAGACTTTCACTGCAAATAAATAAGATTAAATAAATTAATATAAAGGGAATAAAAAATTGAATTATCTTATTCACCCCCTCTAGGATCATTACTTGACATTCAATTGGTATCAAAGCAAGGCTGCTCACAAAAGGTTTGACTACCACAGTGGGAAGATCAAAAATTCCTAGAGTAGAAAACACTAGATGGCTAACCCAGAAGAAGCTTACTCAACCACAGAACCCTCATTCTTCAATGGGAGTAACTATCCATATTAAAAAATAAGGATGAGTACATTTCTCCAAGCCATAGACTTATCTATGTGGATGTTTATCCAAAAAGGTTAAAAAAGACCAACAACACTAGAAGCACAGTGGGATAAAACCTTAAAGAAAACCCACATCACAAACTATAAAGCATTGAATGCCATCTTTTGTGCAGTTAGCCAGAATGAGTTTAGGTAGATATGCTCACTCACTTCGGCTAAGGAAGCATGGGAGTTACTAGAAGTAACCCATGAAGTTGCCAGTGAGGTAAAGTCTAAACTTCAAATTCTTACCACTAAGTTTGAAGAACTTAGAATAGAAGAAGATGAATAGTTCATCAACTTCTATACTAAGCTTCAAGACTTACATAACTCTAAAGCAGGACTTAGAGACCCATAGAAACCCGATGTGATTATAAGGAAAATCCTTAGATCACTTCTAGAAAGATTCAGACCCAAAGTGATTGCTATAAAAGAAAACAAAGATATTGATACCTTTGATAGTAAAATAACTTGTTGGGTCACTCTAGACCTTTGAGATGACCTTCAAACCAAATATTAAAAAAAAGGGTGTTGTTCTCAAAGTTGAAGAGTTGTCAAGTTTGGAAGAAAATTCCGATGATGATATGGCATTCATCACAAGAGGGTTTAGGAAATTTAACAAAAGGAATGCAAAAAACCTTACGAGAAAATTTTCCTCAAGAAACCCCAAGGATTCATCAAGGAGAAAGAAAATCTCTAAGGATGAAGTCGTTTGCTATGAATGCAAATGATGTGGTCACTTTGCCTCTGAGTGTGCCAACAAGAAATCAAAATATAAGGACAAACACAAGAAGGCAATGGCTGCTACATGGGATGACAACACTGATGATTTAGATGAAGAGTCATCTAGCTCTAATGAGGATTATTGAGGATGTGGAGTTACTTGAAACAAACTCCAGACTTCTAGATGGGAATCACAGATTTAAGGAGACTATCAAATAATTGGAATCTAGCTCCAAAGATTCCTTACTATAAAAACAGAATCAAGTTCTAGAACTAAAAGCAAATTCATTAGACTTAAAACTTAGAGATTTAGGAATAATTCTCAATGTAGAAAAATAAAATAGGAAAGTGGAAAAGAGAAAATTTACTGAAGAGAATGAAATCCTAGCTAAAAGGATTCTAAAACTTGAGAAACAAGAAAATGAGTCTAGAATTCTTGAATTAGAAAAAAAAGGTCAAAACTCTATAAACAAATGTAAAAGAGGCTTATGAGTACATAAGTGACATTGAAAACCAAGTCAACTCTCTAAATGAAATAAATAAAGAGATGAACGTGAATTATACCAAATTGACTCAAGAAACTCTAGATCAACTCAACCTAATTGAAAAACTAGAAGATGATAAGAGGAAATCAATATCTATGCTTACCTTAGAAAATCCTAAACTTGAAAGAATGCTTACAATTGGTATGAATAGTGGTAGAAGAGGAGTTGGGTTTAACAGCACTTCTAATCACAAAAAGAGCCAAGCCATTGCTTTTGTAAAAGAAAAGGAAAAAAAATGCAAAATCCTTCTCCAAAGCAAAAACCAAATGAAGTAAGGCAATCCCACAAGAATACCCTTACTTGTAAAGGTCAAGCTTTTTTTCCAACCTCTCAAACATTTGGGAAATAAGGAGAAAGGTCATATGTCTTATCAAAAGCCAAAAGTTTTTTAACATAGGCAAAACACTCCCTATAAAGGGAAAGCCATAGACACATCTTAACCTTCAACATCTAGAATTAAGGTGTTATATGGTAGAAGACCTTAATTCGTCAAGGGTAATACTCATGACAAAAGAAGAGAGACTTCTTGAAGAAATAACTTCCATGCATCTACATCTAAAGCTCCATGAATCACATGCTACTATTGTAGACAAATTGGTCACTTGAAAATAGATTGTAGAAAAATGATGAACGATTTAAAAGTTAAAATCATTCCAAGAAAATCAAAGGAAGTTGAACAACAGGAATCTCATAAAAAGAGCCTACTTCCAAAGAGTAGAACAAGAGAATCTTGAAAAAAAGAAGAGAATGACTCAATCTAGAAAAGTTAAACCAAAACAAATATGGGTCAAGAAAGATAAACTCAAATGTCTTGTAGTCCACACTGCTCTCAAAGCATAAAATACCTCACAATGGTATCTTGATAGTGGGTGCTCTAGACATATGATGGGTGATAAATCATTTTTCTCGCACTACATTCTAGGAAGGAAAGGTAGTATAGCTTTTGGTGATGCTAACACTGCCAAGATTATGGGCAAATGTATAGTTGAAATACCCAGAGTCCCAACACTAAAAGATATTCTATTTATTGATGGCCTCAAGCATAACCTTCTAAGCATAAATCAAATTTGTGACTTAGGCTATGATGTAGGATTCACCAAGGAAGGGTGCCACATAAAAAAAAAGAGGAAGTTATAGCCAAAGGTATTTGCATTGGTGACAATTGTTATATCTTTGGAAGTAGTAGTCTAAGCACATGCCTCATCACTAGGCTAGATGAGACAAGTATTTGGAATCAAAGACTTGAACATGTAAACTTTAGGGACTTGTCTAAGCTAAGTAGAAAAGACTTAGTACGTGGGATCCCCAAGCTAAGTAGACAAGAAAACCTTATATGTAGTGGTTGTCAGCTAGAAAAATAAACTAGAGCATCCCATAAGAAGTTGACTAACATAAGAACCACTAGACCATTAGAGCTAATCCATATGGATCTAGTCGGACCGATGAGAACCAAGAGCCTTGTAGGCAAAAGGTACTTCATGGTAGATGATTTATCTAGATACACATGGGTATCATTCTTAAGAGAAAAATCTAAAGCATTTGGTGAGTTCAAAAGCCTATGTATCAAACTACAAATTGAGAAAGGACTCACAATTAAGAGAATTTGAAGTGATCATGGAAGTGAATTTGAAAATAGCAAATTCACTAACTTCTGCGATGAATGTATAATTAAACACAAATTCTCCGCACCCAAAACTCCCCAACAAAATGGGGTAGCCAAAAGGAAAAATAGGACTTCACAAGATATAGCAACCGTTATGCTGTCAAGTAAAGAACTTCCCAAAAGGTTTTGGGTTGAAGCTATAAACACTGCTTGCTATACAAGCAATAGAGTGTTCCTAAGGCCAAGCACTTCAAAAATTCCATATGAGTTATGGAATGACAATAAGCCAAATTTGAAGCACTTGAGAATTTTTGGTAGCACTTGCTATATCTTGAGAGATAGAGAAAACTTAGGTAAGTTTGACTCCAGAAGTGATGAAGGGATCTTCCTTCGATATTCATCGAGAAGCAAGGCCTCTATGGTCTTCAACAAAAGGACTTCTAGCATGACAGAGTCTATCAATGTCATCATTGATGACCAACTAAAGACTCAAACCAATAAGAAAGAAGAAAAGGAAGAAAACTCTCAAAATGAACCCAAATCACTTGATCAAAGGACATAATTGGAGATCTAAACAAAGGTGTCAAAACTAGGAGACAACTTTAAAATTTTATCAGTTATGTGTGTTTTACATCAATAGTTAAGCCTAGAAAAGTAAGAGAAGCTCTAAATGATCTAGATTGGATCTTAGCTATGTAAGAAGAGCTCAATCAATTTAAAAGGAATGATATATGGTACCTTGTTGAAAAACTGGAAGATAAAAACATAATCGGTACCAAATGAATTTTCAATAACAAATTGGATAAGCATGGAACTGTCATAAGAAACAAGGCTTGCCTTATTGCTAAAGGGTATGTTCAAATTGAAGGAATTGACTTCGAAGAGACATTTACTCCAGTAGCAATAATTGATTAATTCGAATCTTGTTGTCCATTTCATGCCATTTGAAATTTAAACTATATCTAATTGATGTCAAGAGTGCATTTCTAAATGGAATACTTCAAGAAAAAGTGTATGTTGAAAAACCTGAAGGATTCAAGGATCCACATCTGCCAAATATGTATACATGTTGAAGAAAGCACTATATGGACTAAAATAAGCTCCAAGATCTTGGTATGACAAACTAACCAAGTTCTTGATAGACCATCAATTTGTCAGGGGGAGTGTAAATAAAACACTCTTCATTAAGAAAAAGGATGGTCACATACTCATTGCCCGAATATATGTGGATGACATCATTTTTGGGTCAACATTCGAGGAATTGACACATGGATTTGCACACATAATGAAATCCAAATTTGAAATGAGTATGGAAGGAGAATTACGATTCTTCCTTGGGTTACAGATCAAGCAAACATCAAATGGGATATTCTTAAACTAATCCAAATTTTCAAAGGATCTGATATCTAAGTTTGAACTTTTAGAGCTAAACCTTTGGATACTCCTATTACTACTAGTGAGAAAATAACAAAAGATATCGATGGAGTCGACATTGATCTGATTGAATATAGGAGTATAATAGGAAGTCTATTATACCTAACAACTAATAGTCCTGACATTTCCTTTAGTGTAGGTGCATGTGTGAGATATTAGGTAGCACCAAAGGAATCACATTTGAAAGCAACCAAAAGGATCATTAGATATGTCCATGGGACAATAAACTTTGGCATTTGGTATTCATTTGATACCACTCCAATGCTAGTTAGACTTTCAGATGCTGATTGGGCTAGAAATGTAAACTATCGTAAAAGAATGAGTGGAGGATGCTTTTACGTAGGTAATTTGTCAAATCTCATGGCACAATCGCAAGCAAAATTCCATATCATTGTCGACTGTTGAGGTTAAAGAGGCAAGAGCCCCGCATTGAATGGAGATTCTTATTGCCCATTTGAAAGAACACAATTAATTGGTGGTTAGGATCATATACTTGTTATTGAATTTTGATATATTAGATTTCTTAAATAAGGCTCAGAGTTTATATAGGTGGTGAGCACCCCTTAAATACGAGAAACTCAAAGTAAATAATAAACAAATGTTGTCACATTTATCTTCATTAATAAATCAACTTGCTATTCTTTACGACTTTATCCAGTTATGCCTGTTAGGTAGCTTTTTTCCCCACCACCCCTAGATCCAACGGTTGGGATTTAACTCATTACCCAAGGGCTGAGATTATATCCCAACCCACTAAAAGTCTCTTTTCCTTTAGGTGAAAGTGAAGAAATCTAAAATCATGAGCTTAGAATTTTAAGGTGTTGGGAAACTCCCATTCTTTCCTTCTTCTTTTTTTTTACAAGTAGCTACAGGTACTCTTTCTTCTTGCAAAAGGAAAGTGGTTAGAAGAAGAGATCATTACTTTAGACGCATGCTCTTTTCTCACAATGTTCACCTTCTTGAAGCTCTATAAATCTGCAACAAATAGAAGCAAGAAGAATGATGAAGAAGAAAGTGCAGAAAGAAAATTCTTGAAAATAGTCATAAGAGGAGTATTCATTGTTGGCTGTTCAACAACTTCTTTGTAATCTCTTTTGTCTTTCTTGAAGAACCATTTTGTATTCTAAATCTGCAATTATTTTATCTTATAAGAGATGAAGTGAGGTTTCTTGTTGTTATAGTATTCTTTTCAAGATTAGTGGATTGTGCTTGACATAAACACCGTGGAGGTTGGACTATTGTGCCAAACCACATAAAATTTATGTGTGTGTTGTTCTTTTCTTTCTTATATATTTCTCTCTCAATTATTCTTGCTACCCTATTATTGCATCCATTTGACTAAGTGAAATCAGTCCATGAATTTTCAACAAGTGGTATCAGAACTTGGTTGTTCGAAAATGACAACAAAAGCATCTAATGTTAGATTCGAGTGAAAAACTTTTCTAAGAAGAAAAACTTTGCTCAGTGGTAAGCGAATGTTATAGACTTGCTTGTACAACAAGGTCTTGATGAAGCCCTTCTTGGAAAAGAGAAAGGGAAGCCATAATCGATGTCAGATGCGGATTAGACATCTACTGATAAGAAGATGATATGCATAATCAGATTGTGCCTTTCTTACGAGGTGCTCTATAATGTTTTTCACGAAAAGATGATGGTGGAGTTAGGAAAGAAATTGAAGACTCTATACATAACGAAGTCAAAATCATCTCTTCCTCAAGAAACAACTCTACAC
>JAOXJP010165103.1:0-12797 GCA_025762735.1 Platanus orientalis
GCGGAATGGCGGAACAGGATTCATGTAACCGACCCCAAATAGTTGGGATAAGGCTGTTTGTTGTTGTTGTTGTTGTTTATGGTGATGCTTATAGATTGGGTTTAATGTTATAGGATCTAATTAATGTAACAGAATGAATGAATGAATGAAATAATTCCACTTAACTACCTTTCAGACAACTTTGGTCATTTTTGAAAGAGGAAAGCCCACACTTGGTTGTTTCAAAATCATATAGTGCTTTTGGTAGAAAGTAGAAAACTAGAGCCACTTCTTATATTCTTCTCCCCATTTTTACTCAATAAAATTTTTTAGTTATTCATTAAAAAAAAGAACAAGAAAGAAACCCTTTGAATTGGATAGATAAAAGGATGCTAACTCATTGGAGATTTTTAGTATTGCAGCTCACCAATTATCCATTTGTCAATGTACACTATCTAGATGGTGGACATTGATACTAGCTAGGGAACTGGTAGTTAGCTGTCAAGAGAATCAAATAGTAATATTTGGCTCTAGGCGGCTAGTAAGCCAGCCCATCTTGGGATACCACCTACCTGGTGGTTGATTCATTTTGACAAAAATTACTAGCCTGGTCACAACACAAAAAAGGGCTAGACTAAGATTATTTTGAAAAAACAATCATAATTTGTGTAGGAACTCTAAAATTTTCATTTTGATTTCGTCACCCTGATTTATTATTTGGATCTACGATGATTCAGTGTAATCTTGTAGGTCACCAGCAATTCAGTTGATCACATGACTTGCTTCAGTGATGTTGCAGGCCGCTTACAAGAATCTGGTAAACAAAATTCATTTGAAAAATATCAAGCTCTGCTTTTGTTTTTTTATTTCACAATGATTTGACATGGTTAAGTGGAAGTGTCCTACAAATTTGGAATCTGGAAAATATAAAATTCCAGTTTTTGTCTGGTATTATGCATACATAAGACGTTACTATGTTTGTAGCTTTTTCTTTCCTAACATTCCAAGAGTAGATCAAGTGTATTAACTAATAGATTTTCTTAAAATAATGTCTGTAAGCTACTGCATGAATTAGTCATGAGCTTTGGGTGTACTTTAGGATTCTGTTTTATCTGTGAAAATTTGTCATTATCCAAAAACTGCCGGGGGCAATACTGACCATTGTCTTTGCCCAAAAGGATGCTTAGGGGAACCATATAAAGAATGCACTACTCCCACTTGACTTAAAAAAGAAGAAGATATGTAAGTTGCATAATATTTAACTTATTACCATGTATTACAAAGTTTGAAATTCAAATATAGCACATAGGTCTGTTATAAGGAATTGAAGTTTCTAAAACTTTAAAGCTTCACCATGAACTAGAGAGTGGGCATCAAACATTCCCAACTTGCTCATAAGGGGCTAAACTTACAGCTGTACTGAAGATGTTCCTAGTTGGTACTTTTTTCATGTACGATATGTCTTATCCTGTTTTAGATTCATCCAAAAAAAAAAAAAAAACCTTATCTTGTTTTAGACATAGTTAATGATGTAGGACACAAAATAATCCATACTCAAATTTGATGGGCTTTTGCAAGTGCATTTTGGGTTACATATGTTAATGTGTGATATTGCTCTAGGCTCTATTTGTCAGTCAGTTTGGGAATTCTTTATATTCAAGTATAATAGGCTTTATTTATTTTTTTAGGAAAGTGAATGTTCTATTTTTGTCAAAATTTTTGGCCTTATTTTTTGGCGTCAACACCTACCCGTTTGGATTGATTTTTGTTGTCATTTAAAAAATTATACAGTTACCTTGTGAACGAGTCCAAGATCTTGTGAATTCAATGTGGCTTGGTGAAGAAGTTATGGTTAAAATACTGTTAAGTATCACATTGTGAGGGAATTAACTATTTTAGAGTTTTATTCTTTTAGGAAGTCTAGTTAGAGTGGGATTTGGAAGTTTGGGGTCTGAAAGCTGTACACATACCTTGTCACAGAATTTTATTGTGATCATTGATATGTGAATGAAAATTCCAAGGCCTACGGTTGTTTGTTCTTTGGTGTGACTTTAGAATTCTGAAGGTGTGATGTCTTCAACCTTATGGCTGAGTGGTTTTAGGAAGCAACTAGCGTGTCTCTAATTGGTATCTTCCTTTTCTATTATTCTTTGTTTTATTTTATTTTTTATTGTAATTTACACAGCCTACAATCAACCCTAATACCTCTCAAACCACTCAACACTAGCCCTAATCTTATTAATCTGTGCCCTTAAATCCCGAAACCCTTGAAGAAGAAAATCAAAATTTTATCCATTTGGTGTTACATCAATTTGGTATTAGAGCACTAGATCATTCTTTTTTGATTTAGATATTAGGACTATGTTTGTTTTCCCTTCTGGGAAAGCAATTAAAGTTTTATTTAGTTACAGGTAATAGGATAACTCTTTTTCCATAAGCTTTGTTGAGAAGATCTTACAAGATGTTTTAAATCGACTATACTGAGGATATTATGAAGAAGGTTTTTGTCATAAAATTCAATCAATGGAGCTACTGATGGTGCTGGTTGCAAAAATATTCCATTGGAAGTCTATAAGCCTATAAGTTGGTACTAAAAGCAATGGATCAGTGGAAGGAAGGCTACTCATGTTGAAGAGACACTAATCTTGCAGATTTTGTCTGTGGTGTGTGTTTAGGGAAAAATCGCAATAGCCTACATCAATGATATGATTAGTTTGAGAAAATAATAAGCAAGTAGAGATTGTCAAGGTAGTTGTTGAGCTTAACTTGTTTCCATCAATTCTACCTCCCAACTTTGACTCAACAAACAAAAGTCTTAGAAAGCTGGTTTCTACTTTCTAAATATGTGATGCAGTAGAATGATGACACAAATTCTGAGCTTTTTTAAAGTCAAGTTAATGAGTCAGTTGTAAGGAGAAAACTTGACATCAAAGAATTCTTTACCTTGGAGCACGTGCTATACCATTAAGCATTCGAGTTCCAAGTGATATTCATTTTTCATCACTACATGTTGAAGTATATTAATTTGTCTCTCCTAACACCTTAAGATTTTGGAAGAGTTGGTTAGTTTACTCTTTACATGGTATCGATGCAGACACTTCACACTAGAGCCAAGTGGAGCCCACACACGACACATGGCCTTGGTGGGGTCCACACGAGAGGGCCCATGGAGATACATGGAAGCCAAGTCCTTAGATCACAAGAGAAGAATTTAATTTTCTGTTTGGAGCCTTTTATTAGTGATTTTATTGTTTTATTTCATAGTTTATGAGGTATTAAAGTCTAGGATATTGAGGGAATTAATGTTTTTGTTTTTGGGTAATTTAGAGAAGCCTAATTTACCATTAAATAAAGGCTGGTCGACTATATTAGGAGAGGTCGATGATTTATCCTCTAGTTTCTAATTTTGCTTCCTTTCTTTTATTTGAATTTTGAGGAGATGTAAAGGGGAAACCCTAAGGGTGATTGTAGGTTATAAAAGAAACCCTACTCCTTATTTTTCAATGAAGTAAAATGAAAAAAAAAAAAAAATCTTTCTTTCTCTCTTCAATGTGTGGAACTTCTCCCTTCAAGTTTTTGGGGCCTTACCTACACCCAGGTACTTCTCTTTTTTTTCCTATCCTCTTCTTCTTCTTCTTCTTCTTCTTCTTCTTCTACTTTAGTTCCCTTTCTTTCTTCTTTGTCTATTTCTTGGTTTTCCCTTCAAAACCAATTCCCTTTTAATCTCCATGGTCTGCGGCAGTGCATTAATGAGACCTCAGTGTGATTTCTGATTTCTGGAAGAAATCTCATACCCACGGCTGCATCAAAGTCAGATGTGCTTGCTGATTATTCTTTTATCTATTGAGACATTCTACTAAAGAGGTTGATTACAATCAGATCTAGGGTCCTGATTGATTATGCATTGTTACTCTTGGTCTGCTATAAGTTTGTTACTGGGAATATTACACCTAAGTGCTGATCCACAACACTGTGGTCTGCTGCTGTTTCAAATACTTCTAAGTCACCAGGAATTCCATCTTTCAATCAATGATTAACATGGTTGTTTTGAACATCTGGGTAAGCTATACTCCATTCAGATTATTTCATTGATTGTGTTACACCTATCTTTTTACTTTGAAACTTTCCTGTAGCCTTTACACTGTGATATCATCCTCTGGTTACATTCTGAGTGCAGTCCCTATTTCACACATAACCCAACACTGTGTGGCCTATAAATTCCAGCAATCATTCCTCTATTTTGTTCCTGTTATCCGATATAATCAGTACCTAGAAAAGACGCTGTTTAACCTAATTAAACTCTGTTGTCCTGACGTAGAATAGACCTATTGATACTCACATTATTCAGTTCTGTGCTTTCACTTGCTAACATGCTGTGTTACAACTTTCAGCCCCATAAAACCCTGTTAATTCTTTGACAATCCAGCAGATCATTTGATGAGGACATCAGGTCCACTAGGGGTGGTACTTTTCAGACTTATCGGCGGAGACGGAGGAGATCCAGGCCCTTGCTACGGTTTGGATAGGGGCCCACATTGATTTTCTGACTTGGGGGAATTTAGTTTTATGTTTAAGGATATATTTTATGCTTAGTAGTTGATTATTTTCATGTTGCCCTTTTTTTTTTTTATGTCACATTGGAAGGAGGAAGTTATTTTAGTGTTTTGAGGGTATTTTATGAAGAAATTGTCTGAAAGGAGTTATTTTAGTCTATTTTAGTGTTTTGAGGGTATTTTGGGGAAGAATCGTCTGAAAGGGGATATTTCGGTTTTATGGACTTTATTTTGTTATGCCCTAGGCGTGGGGATCTGTATAGGAGACTCGCACACGCCTCCTTATTATTTAAATGAATGGAAATTTTGAAATTTGATCTTCTCTTTGGTTCGTCAATACCGAAAGACTAACCTTGGAAAGGGTTTGGAGCTTCTCCAAGTAACGGTGGTGGTGGAGGCTAGCCCCTTCCCTTTGGCTCCCTTTGAGTTAAAATAATCGTCTCTCTTCTTTTCTATCCATTATTTCCGTTAGCATCTAATTTTCAACAATCTGGAAAATACATTTGGCAATAGATCTCTTCACCGGCTTGAAGATCCGAAGTTTTGAAGTAGTTCGAACATCCAGGGAGGTACCTAAGGCTTGAGCAACACACATTGTGGAGGATCGAAGTACTTTTTTTGCAGACATAAGGAAATCCTAAGAGGGATTCCTAGGTAGGGGCGGCACCTACAAAATCTAGACAGATTTGAAGCTCTTCTCCTTTTGGGATTGGTTTGCTTGGATTAGTATTGATTATTGCGGAGGCCATTGTTAGCAACATCCAGAGGATTCAGCCACATCAAACTCAGGTGTACACTTTCGATTTTCAGCTTCATTCTTATTCTCCTTGTGTGGAACTTGAGTGGGTTTGTTGGGCATGAATGGGGACAGTTTTGGGGCTAATTTTCTGGGTTTACAATGAACCTTCAGCCCATAATTTTTGAGGCTAATCAACCTCCACTAACCTTTTTAAATTTCCATTGCAAATACATGCATTTTATCCTATTGAATCCCATGTTTTAAATTACTTTATATTTGATGCCTCTTACATGTTTGTGATAATGTCTAAAAGAACCGCTTGCTAGATTTTCTTTAACCACAGTCCATAATACTATTCCATCTCTTTGGATAAGCACCATAAGTTCATTAATTCATATTGGTTCAAACCTTTGACATTTCCCAAGCTCTTTACATTGATTCCACCACTTTAAAATTCCATTAACCATGTTTTGAGCAACAATAAATTTCGGCCAACAATATGGGCAATGGGTGTTTCCTAATTTTGTTGGGAATTCTAAAAACACATTAGATATAATTTTTTCTCTTACTTTGTTTTCTCGAATACTCAATACTGCACACCTTAACTTACTTGTGAACCAACTAAACTTACATACTATGGTACTGGTAGGAATCTAGTTTATAAATGATACATAACTTAAAGTGTTCTTTGCTTAGTCTCCTATGGCACACACTCACTCACCTACATGCATGCTGCATCATCATTCCCACTTGACCCCATAAGTCCATTTTTGCAAACCTTAATTAGTTCCCAAGTATTAGCTACTGTTACAATCCGCATAAACACTTCATATCTTACTGTTTTGAGTCCATTACCAGCTGGTTAACAGCTTTTCAAGGCTTGTGCTGCATCAATTTTGGTATTAGAGCCAGGTTCTCAGTTGGCTCCACTCCAACTGGGGTCCTTGGATCATTAGCAAGAAGATTTCTTTGATTTCTCTGAAAATTTTAAAGAAGAATCACTTTGAAAATACTACAACAGCTTGATTTGGAACTCCTTGAATCTCTGATGTTAATGGGAGATTCTTTCTTATCATATATCTGCAGCAGCTATTGTCTATTATATATTGATGAAATCAGTTTTACACCAGGGATAGTTCATCACCAGAAACCAATACTGCTGGGAACTTAATTCTGTGGCTACATTCTAATAAGAAGTTTTCACAATTTCACCCATTCGTGAGCTGCTGATACTGAGAAGACTATTGATATTGATAGTGTGTGATATACACACCTGAGTAGCTCAGACAATCTGCTTGTATCCTTTGGAAAGGCTGTCCTAAAGCCTTGGTCTTTGCTGAATAGGCACATTGGACTTTATTGCAATCTGCATGCTACTGTGACATTATTCCAAACTCTTTAGCTTTGCTGGTAATATCCTAAACAGTCCTTGTGTATCTATGGTTTCATTCTGAGAGGATTTCTTTCTCTCTATTTGGATTGTGCGTGCTGGAAATTTGACTACTGTTAAGGGTGTCTTATACATTCTAGGACTGTTCTACGTTACCTGCCTGAATCTAGTAGAGAAAGATGACCTGAGAGCACTAGAAAGTTGTCCTCCTAGTTGTGCTGATTTATTACTGGAAGATCTACTGCTGATTGCCCTTCTACATACATTTTGCTGCCCTATACCACACAACACTAGAGTTCGTGCCGAATATATCGGTTCACTAAAGAAGGAGCCAGATTTGAGGATATATATTGTTGTTATTCTGATATATCGCAGATACCAAGAATCTTCTTTATTCAACCTCTAATCATGGAATGGTTTGATTATTAGTCAGGTGGTTGTTACTTGTTACTTAGTAGATAGCTGATGGAAAGAACATGGGTTTTACTGTTAAATAACCATTCACTTTTTCCCATGGAAAGCTTATTTTAGTCATAACTAGTGACCAATATGAGGATAACTTTATTTCCAAGTGAAGACTATTAGTGTAGTGCCGGATGTTCCATATTGGAGAGATTGTGTTCAAGCAATTCTTGACAAGTACCAACTTGCTAAGCCGAAGAAGAATGAGGAGCTTGTTGATCCCAAGCATGAGATTCTAGTACATGATGCTGATTTGCAAATTGAGGAAGAAAATTCCGAGGTTGAAGTGCAAGAAACTGAAGACAAGGCTAGAGATGAAGACACTAATGTGGAGTATGCTGATGTGACTTGTGATGAGTTACTTGAGGAGCCAGTTATGATCATTGATGAGTGTTCCATCGTTGCCCTAGTTTGTGACCAGCCATTTGATGAGGTTCTAGCTCCTATTTAGGAAGAAATCCAATCCATCTTGGCAGGCACACTAGCCCAAGAGTTTGTGATGTTTCCAAACATTGTTGCCCAAGTTCATGTTCAACTAGCAGGTAAGGACCAAGCTCCCACTAAGAAAGTGGTACAAATTATTCTGATGGATACACTAGTTCTTTCACAGTTATATGACTCTGATATGGTTACATATGAGGTGATTGAGGAAGAGTATTGTAAGGTTTTTCCACTACTAGTTACTTATCATAAGACAAATGATGTATACTATAAGGTTTATTCCATATCAGATGCTTGCTAGAAGGCTGGACTAGATCATAATTTGATTGTTGAAGGGTATATGGTTATACGGTTCGAGATACCCCATGTTGCTGATCATTTCTCTTTACAAAACTCAAAGTCAAGTTTTTTTTTTAAACAATAGGGGTTTGATGCGGACATTAAAGCCAAGTGGGGCCCACACATGGCTTTGGTGGGGTCCACACGAGAGGGCACATGGAGATACATGGAAACCAAGTCCTTAAATCACAAGAGAAGAGTTTAATTTGCTGTTTGGAGCCTTTTATTAGTGATTTTATTGTTTTATTTCATAGTTTATGAAGTATTAAAATCTAGGACATTGAGGGAATTAATGTTTTTGTTTTTGGGTAATTTAGAGAAGCTCAATTTACTAGTAAATAAGGGCTGGTTGACTATATTAGGAGAGGCCTATGATTTGGCCTTTAGTTTCTATTTTTTTTTCCTTTCTTTTCTTTGAATTTTGAGGAGATGTAAAGGGGAAACCCTAGGGGTGACCGTAGGTTATAAAAGAAACCCTACTCCTTATCTTTCAGTGAAATAATGAATGAAAAAAAAACTGGTTTTCTCTCTTCAATGAGTGGAACTTCTCCCTTCAAGTTTTTGGTGCCTAAACTTGAACCCTAGGATGGTGATATCCAAGGGCTTGTGAGGGAGGTGATTACCCACAGTCAGGTACTTCTCTTTTATCTCCTATCTTCTTCTTCTTCTACTTTAGTTCCCTTTCTTCTTTGTCTATATCTTGGTTTTCCCTTCAAAACCAATTCCCTTTTAATCTCCATGGTCTGCGGCAGTGCATTAATGAGACCTCAGTGTGATTTCTGATTTCTGGAAGAAATCTCATACCCACGGCTGCATCAAAGTCAGATGTGCTTGCTGATTATTCTTTTATCTATTGAGACATTCTACTAAAGAGGTTGATTACAATCAGATCTAGGGTCCTGATTGATTATGCATTGTTACTCTTGGTCTGCTATAAGTTTGTTACTGGGAATATTACACCTAAGTGCTGATCCACAACACTGTGGTCTGCTGCTGTTTCAAATACTTCTAAGTCACCAGGAATTCCATCTTTCAATCAATGATTAACATGGTTGTTTTGAACATCTGGGTAAGCTATACTCCATTCAGATTATTTCATTGATTGTGTTACACCTATCTTTTTACTTTGAAACTTTCCTGTAGCCTTTACACTGTGATATCATCCTCTGGTTACATTCTGAGTGCGGTCCCTGTTTCACACATAACCCAACACTGTGTGGCCTATAAATAAAAAAAAATCATTCCTCTATTCTGTTTCTGTTATCCGATATAATCAGTACCTAGAAAAGACCCTGTTTAACCTAATTAAACTCTGCTGTCCTGGCCTAGGAACTGACCTCTGGATACTCACTGTTCAGTTTTGTACTTTCAAACCTGCTGTGCTACAACTTTCAGCCCCATAAACCCCTGTTAATTCTTTGACAATCTAGCAAATAATTCTTACTTGACCCCATAATTTCCTTGTTCCAAACCTTAATTAGTTTCCAGGTATTAGCTGCTTTTACAATCCACATAAACACTTCCTATCTTACTGTTTTGAGCCCATTACCAGCTGGTTAACAACTTTTCAAGGCTTGTGCTGCATCAGGTATCAGAGCAGGTTAGGCTGTGAATTCGAATCCCAGTGGAAGTATTTTCCCGAATGTAGTGGTGTGCGTGTGTGTACACATTGTTGCCAGGTAGGATTTTAGGGAATATGTGGATCAAATAAAATGGGTCCCACAATGCTTGTCGACAGCTATAACGGATTCCTTTGGTTTCTTTAAGTTGTTGGGTTATTAGTTGCTAAACAAGGTAAAGTAGGAAAGATGTTGGTTTTAGGATATATTGTAGCTAATATGAAGAGTTTTGGTTGTGTAGGGAATCCAATCAATTGCTGGAGAATTCGGAGTTTCTATTTATCGTCAAGAGCTAGTTTCTAAAAAGTGATTATTTTGTAATTATTTAAAGACCCCATCTCCAATCAATCGAATACAGAGTTTTTGATAAATATTGTGTTAAGCACTTAAGCATTGGCTTACAGATGGATAAAAGAACTTGGACTTCTAATCCCCATGAAAAACCCATGGTTGGACTACGGTACCTTTAGTAGTTTGGAACTACTATTGGTTCTTATCCCCTAATGGTATTCTTACATGTGATCAATCTGCTCTACGATTATCATCAGGCTGTTATTTTAGTTCTGATATTCCCAACCATATGGCTGCATCCTTGAAGTTGCTGGATATTTTCAGACAAGGATACAAGGCAACCAAGTTACATCCTATCGGCTGCATTAGAGAAAGAATTCTTTGAACTATTCAAGCATCAATCGGCTTCCACTTCTGTGGGGATTCTGTGCTAATAACAGTGGGTTTTTTTATCAAGCATGAGATAAGTATTTGAAGCCCTAGTTTCTCTCATTATTCCTTTATTTTTTTTTTCGATCAATAAGAAAATTATATTAACTAGCAAAGGAAATGCATGAGGGATACTGATGCAGCACGTTAGTGGGTGGGTGCACAGGAGCTAGGAATAAAATTGCTTAAGTAATTATAAAACATAAACAAGATTCCTACTTTCACATTCACACACTAAATCAAGTGATTCCTCCGTTAGATTCAATAGGCATATCAAGAGTTAAGGCATACTAAGTTTCTAATCAACAGAGAGACCTAATTAATGAGAAGAATAATAAACTAATTTAAGGGTTTCGAAATCTAAACATGCTGTCTCAAAATCTGATGATTAAGAAAGTGTGTGTATATGTGATCAAACTGGGTGGTAATAAAGAGAGACCAAAAGTATGTGGCTTAGCAGAAGGAAATTAATTAGGGAATTTCAAACATGTGTAGGTTCAGGAAATTAAAGTTAAGCATAGGGAATGGTCTTAGAAAATTAATCTACCAGCACCCAGATATATGCCATATCCCCCATGATAATTACTAATTGATTGTGATTCAAAGAGAGTACATAGCAAGAAAGTAGAACTTGATTTCTGCTGTGGACGAGTCTTTGATGTAGCCTAGAGCATATCTCTCCCCAAAACTAAGCCCCACATCAATCGAATAGGAAGTCCTTGGTGAATCACCTTGCTGCTCCAGAAATTTTAAGTGTACCACCAGCCTATTAGCACCCAAGATTGGGTTTAATATTAAAGAAACTTTTGGGAAGTTGGCTGCCAGTAGTTGAGTCGACTAGGGGTCTGTAAGACTTCCCAAGACTCCAATCTCCAAGATCTTCAACAGTTAAGAGTTTGGTGAGCAGTTTCGAAAAACTTGCAGAGCATACCGTGTTCACGCCTCTTCTAAGTTTATCCAGGTGGGAAGCTTGATTCCCAACAGTTTGGGAGTTGATTTCTCCTGCCTTAGAATCGTCCAAGGGTTGTGATAACCCTGCCAAAACCCCTCAACCAAATCCCTAGTAATTAGGGATTGGGATCAGTCCTCCCAAAACTTGTTGTTTGACCCTGTTTAATGCCCGCAGGTAACAAATCTCAGATGGGACCCACCAAAAGAGCTCAACAAAGGCTGAGACTGCTGGAGGGGAATCGTTTAGGAGTGGCTAAGATCTTGGCCAGAGATTGAAACCCCATCCCCTTGTATGTAGGAGTAATGTCTAGTTTTGGAAATCCTCTATCCTTCATATTTCACGCCTGTTATCAGTCCAGCCTGCATAAACTTCAAAAACAGCCTCCAATGATGATGTAGAATGCTTCCAAAAGAGAGTTCCAGCCTTATAAACAACAAAGCATACAAAACCCCATCAAAACTTCAACCATAGAATAGCGGTGAACAGTATTTCATGAGACTATCAATTTTCAGAAGCTTCAAAATTCACCCACTTCACAAAGAAAAAGAAATAGGATAATAAGAATGGGGGAGAAGACCTTTGACCCAAGGGAAAGGGAGTGACCTCCACCACAGCCGTTAAACTAGGTTGAACTTAGACCCATTCCAAGGTTTTAGTGTTCTGCAACCTTAGAACAAGAGGAAAAAGAAGAAGACTAGCTGTGAGCAAGTTGTTTTTCAAATATTCATTGCATCCTCAAAAGAGTTGGTCGTGGGTTGTTCTTATAGAGTCCCCACGACTAGGTTTACAAATTAAAGCCCATGTTTGGACTAAAATATCCATAGTAGATATCTTCATAGGATTAGTGTGACGAAAGTTAAAGAGGTTTTGAAGAGAATGAAGATAGGAAAGGCATTAGGACCAGACGGTATTCCAATTGAGGTTTGAAAATGTATGGGAGACGATGGCGTATCATGGTTAACTAAACTTTTTAACAAGATCATTAGAACTTAAAAAATGCCAGATGAGTAGAGGAAAAGTATTATGGTCCCTATATACAAGAATAAGGGGGATATTCAAAATTGCACAAATTATCGTGGGATCAAGCTTATGAGCCATACAATGAAACTATGGGAGAAAGTGATTGAACATCGACTAAGATGTGAAACTAGAGTGTTTGAAAATCAATTTGAATTTATGCCTGGGAGATCAACAACCAAAGCTATTTTCCTACTTCGGCAATTGATGGAAAAGTATAGAGAAAAGAAGAAAGATCTTCACATGGTTTTTGTTGACCCAAAAAAAGGCATATGATAGAGTACCAAGAGAGATAATTTGGTGGGTTTTGGATAAAAAAGGGGTCCTAAGTGGATATATTGACATAGTTAAGGATATGTATGATGAAGTGATAGCTAGTGTTAGGACATCCAGGGGAGAGACAAGTGAGTTTGCGATCACAGTAGAGTTACACTAAGGGTCAGCATTGAGTCCATACCTTTTTGTTTTAGTTATGGATGAGTTGACTAGGCACATACAGGAGGAAGTGTTATGGTGTATGCTATTTGCTGATGATGTTGTGTTGATTGATGAGACTAGAGAGGGGGTAAATGCCAAGTTAGAACTA